>CM066031.1:328238308-328461475 GCA_033557465.1 Ichthyophis bannanicus | reverse complement strand
TGGAGACTGCAGATGACCAACAAGGGCCAGTAATGCCTCAGCTGGGGGCCCACATAGGGATGCTCTGTGGGATAGGGATGCTGTGAAACACCAATCACAAACATACACATCCCTGAGGCAACCCCCATAGGGAAATTCACAGATCCCCTAATGTGTGGGTGAGCTGCCACACAGGGCACAAACATTATGGGTAGCATACCCTGCCTATGGTGCCTAGGGGGCGCCTCCAATGGTGACTTTGTCCCATGTTATGCATGGGACCAAAGACACACCCACCATGGAAAGCTGCTGTCAATGCACAGCTGGGATATGATCTGGCAAGGAGACTCATCTCCCCTAGGTGATATTTCCCCCCCTCATCACTGTGTTGTCTGTCACGCACCACCGGGTGCCCCCGTCGCTCCTCTCCTTGCCATCATTGTGCCAAAAACACCATTCCACCAATGTCATGTGTGGCTGTGGTGATAGGGGTGGGTCAGCACTGCAGGTCAACCTGTTGATGCTGCGGCAGAGCTGTCCCTATGTGACACTGCATGTGTGTGCCAGTTAGGCTCGTCTGGTACTGCTGTGACACAGCTGTGAAACCTAACAACATGTCCAAGGCAAGGCCCATTCCGGGGTTGTGGTCACGCAGCTGTATATGCCACAAACAGCAGGGGTGGTGCTGCAGGTACATGCGTCACACACAGGGCAAATGTAATCTGGTTGTCTTGCACCAGTGACAGGTGTTAGGTGCTGGACCACAAGACAAAGTTTATATATCCACAGGTGGAAGGACCTGAGGAGGAAAATAGCACGGGAAGCTGTGACACTAACACCGCTGAGTTATCGGAGAGGATGCAGGAGGGAGCAACAAGAGCACCATGATGGTAAGTATTGCCAGGGCGAGGTTGAAGGTTCAGGTAGGCCATGGGACCAGCCAGACTGTGTATGCACATGTATCTGTAACTGTTGTATGTGACAACACCATGCGAAGTGCCTGATGTCTGTCATACTTGCACAGACAGGGATACCAGCGATGGGGCACAACACACTCCACCTATTGCCTTCGCCGACCCACCAGCCGGCGCGCGAGAGCAGGAGGAGACAGGGTGGAGGATAGGAGGGGCCGACGGAGGAAGAGGAGGAGGGTTTTTGGGGGGGGGGTGGGGGGGGGGGCCATGGAGCCGGAGGCAACGCCGGTGACAGATGTGGGGGAGGAGTAGGGGGAGGGAGGAGGAAGTCATCCCACCCACCCATGGAACCAGGCGGGATGAGGAGGAGGAGGACAGATGATGTGCTCATCGTGGGTGCAGGGCGAGGGGGGAAACAGGGGGTCTGGTGTGGAGGCAGGGGAGGGGGGAGGGCAGGGGCACGGACAGGCCAGGGAGAGGGTGGGGGGAGGGTGCACAGGGTAGGGAGGGAGGGGCGGGAAGAGGGGGTGGGGGAGAACACAGCCCAGCAATATAGGGGCCGATGGGGGCAGCAGGCAGGAACACCTGCCAGGGCATCTGCACGGCATGTTGGTGGCAGCATGAGAGTGACACCGCCCAGGGCACCCACTGTCACAACACAGGCAAATGCCCAGCACACAGGACTGCAGCCACTGTGGGTCTGTGTGCTGGCAGGTGCATTGACGAGGGTGTTAGTGGCCGGGCTGAGCCCCCGATGACACCATGTCGTGTTACATGCGAATGCTTGCAGTCTCTGACTGTGGCTGGCGGCAGGTGGCAAACTGATGTGGTGGATTGTGGCATCCCGGTTACCAACTGCCGAAGAGCATCACAGGTACCAGCGATGGCACCTGTGATGCCCCCATGTGCCCTGTGCTGGGGCTGTGTTCACCCCAATGATTGGGTGATGTTGTGGTTGGGCATGTTTGCCCCATGTTAAGGTTGAACGAAAATAATGTTTTCATACTTTTGTAACCCAAAATGGTCACGTGTCATTCCTAAATTCAACATGTATGCAAGCACGGGATATGTATTGCGACCTGCAGGGCCCGGTGCGGGTGGGCACATGGGTGTCATACATGTCGTGAGCGTACATGCAGTCAGAGGTGGGCCATATATGTGTGGGGCTGTGGGTACTGGGTGGGGCCAGGGGATGCCACCTGGTGGGGGTCCACCCAAATTACACTGAACACATTTGGGATGTGTGGATGTAGCACCATGTGTTGCTGACTGCATGGATACTGGAACATGACACCCCTGTCTGCCTATACCACCCACATGCCGAGGGGTTGCTATGCCATGGCGTGCAATGTAGTTTTGCAAGCCGCCCCGGCGATTGTCAGGCATCTGCACACAGTGGCGAGTGGAGAGTAGGGAATTAGGGGACAACATTAATATGGAACAAATCAGTAAGTGTGAGGGTATTCTGGGAATATGAAACCTCCCTGACCATGGGTGTGGTGAGCAGCACCCAGCTCCCCTGGCCCTGGGCAAGCCTGACCACACCCTGTGAGGGTCACAGCCAGTTTTCTTTTTTTGTTGTTGCCAGTGCTGCAGGTGTAAACTGGCAAGCCAAGCCCACACACTTGGCAACGTTGCTAAGGGTGAAAGGGTAAATGGGCTGGGACCACCCATGCATGGCACATTACATAACGGGACCACAGGTGCACAAAAATATGCTACAGACATGGCACACACTGTTTGCTACAGTTTTATTTGGCTAAGGTTAATTTCGACGGCGCGGACGACCACGCCTGGCCGAACCCTCCCCCCCACCTCTCGGTGCAACACCACCCCTTGTGAAGATGGAGGCGCTCGTGGCCGAGGAGCCCGGTGCCCCCGGTGCCGGTGGTGCTGGTGCTGCCGTGCTGATGCTGGTGCCGGTGCTGCGGCTGGGGATGACGGGGGAATGTACCCCCTGCTGTCTTGCCGCCAGCATCCCCTCCAGGGATACACACATGAGTTCGAAAGGTATAGCCCTCACCAAACTCTGTGAAGGCCCTGTATCTGTGCCGTCGACTGGTCCAGCTTGTTGCATACGGACATCAATGGCTGCTCTGATGTCCATCAACGCCCTACGCAGGCAGTGTGTGAGACAGAGCGTTGTATGACGAGATAGTCCGTGTGTCTGGGAACTACATCAAACACAGTGACAGGTTGCACATTCATCACCAGGGCTACTACTGTTTGGTGTGGCTTACTACTGTAGCACAAAGGTGTGTGGCTGATGTCGGCAGAGTGTGCCACACTAGTGTGGGGAGACCCCACACACAGCACACGGTCCACACTCAGAGATGTTCTGATGCACGTGACCCATGGGGCTGTGCTGGAACACACATGTACTGCATGGTCTGCTACGGTTGTGCATATAGGGGACTGAAAACACCTGTTTCAAGGACATGGGAGAATGAGGGCTGATACAGGTGACAGGGACAAAGCAGATGAACACCATCAACAGGTGTCCCTGAAAGGGTGGGGGTCAGGGGGAAAGGGTGGGGCCACAGTTGGCAGCAGGAAACCAACAGACCTTTGACAGGTCCATGTTGGAGGGGGCTCTGGTCACAGGGGGGCGATGGGGTGCATTGGTACAACAGACCCTCACTGGCGTATGTGCACAGCTGCATCATCCGTCTGGCACTGATGTTAGGAGAGGGTACGGGCCATGTTGTGTGATGGCAGGGACATGTTTGTGGGTGGGGAGGGGACATGGTACCAGGGCGTTATTAACTGGGCAAGACAAGCGGCGGGCATGGGCCGATAGGATTGGACAAGAGATGGATCCGCAGGGGCTGTCTGCCCCACACCATACAGGTCAATGTCATGCTGGTTATGCACATAGAAGGTGCTGCCCCTTGGGTGTGGTGTGTCACAACACTGCATGGGGGGGGGCGGGCCGTGGCCTGCAGATGGGTTTGCACATGCGGGGTATGGTCTCAACCAAGCTATACACAACAGAGGACATCACATGACCAGTGGTGTCATGTAGGTGACCGAGGCGCGCCAGCTGTGCAATTTGGGGGCATATTGTCATGTCCCCACGAGGGGCGACATGTTATTGCACACATTGATATGTCCATGCAAAGGGACAATCGTATATGTGCGCCTTCATGGCGGCCCGGTGGGACATGTCCCTCACTCGGGCCAAACTCTATCATTGTCACTGACCTGGACATCTGGTGGGTGCCAGGAATCTGGGTGTCTGGACAGGCCTTGACTGATGTAGGGCTATCATAGTTCTTGCGGGCAACTCCATCTCCTAGCATGGTGTGACAAGGGGCCGTGGCCCAGACAGGTGCAGGGCTTCATAGGGCATTGTGGGTCTGTCCCAGTTCTCCCTCTGGACAATGTGGGCAAAAATGCCATTCAGATGCGTGTGTGTCAGCTGCATGTGTGCGATGCGGAAGACTATTGCTAGGTCAATGCAGGTATGCATCCCCTGTCTGTTTAACATGTGGCCGCTGTCAAGACAGATGCCCTGAGTGTGATTCATCCCAGGCCTGTCAGGGGTATATACTAATATGTTGCGCAGGGGAATGTTGGGGGATGTAGCCCATCTATGACAGACACGGGTGCTCACACTGATCAGTTATGCCTCCTCAGGTGTGACGGCAACAGGATATTGCTATGTGGGGTGACTTCCACCAACACAGATATCCTTGGTTTAGCACACACAACAGGATACCTGCTGTCAGTGTTAGATGTGCGGACGAATGGGGCAGGGGTGGTCAACAGTTGGACATGCATGGTAATCCCCAGAGGATGTGTGCAGACCTGGATCTGTACACGGGCATGGTTTTTTTATGTGTCAGGCTGTGGCAAGGTTATCCATACCAATTCATCCCCGAAAAAACAAACATAGGAACATAGGAACATGAGATATGGCATACATGGTCACACCAGGGTCCATCAAGCACAGTATGCTGTTTCCAACAGTGGCCAATCTAGGTCCATACGTACCTAGCAGTTTCCCCAAGGGACAGAGGTCCCACAATGCTTGTCCTTTGATCAAGTCAGTGATATCCAGGGTACCGTACCTAATGATGGTTTATGGACCTTACCACAGGTACCTGTCCAAACATGTTCTAAACACAGCTACCACTAACAGCCTTTACTACATCCTCAGTCAGAAATATTTCCCAGAGTTTGAGTACACGTTTTGTGTAAGCAGACATCCTGTTATCAGTTGTAAATAGTTTTAACCAGTCGCTTCCAGTTGCATGTCCCCCAGTTCCTCTATATATTCTGATAAGGTGATCAAGTCATCTATGTCTACCCATTCGCACACCCGTCCCATGGATATATAGACTTTCTATCACATCTCCCCTCAGCGGTCTCTCTCCCAGGTTATACGCAGCACCAACCTTTTTAGCCTCACCTCATAGGAGTGGTACTCCCATCCCCTTTGCCATTTTGGTGGGACCTTTATCTGACCCAACTCTGTATTTGCTAGATCCCATTTAATTTACGGTGACGCAGTATTGCACACAATATACAGGTGTGTCATTCACCATGGAACGCTATAGAGGCATGGTTTAACATATGTTTTTTATAACTGACATTTCTGTCCAGATCATACCTATCGCCCTTTATTGGATAATTTGGCAGGGACGCTGCACTATGGGCCAAGGGTATGAACCTGGTACTCTCGCAATGACGCCTACAAACATCTACAGCCCTGGGTGGTGGTGCCAATGTTGAACCCAGCATCATGACACCATAGTTTTGGGTTGGGCCTCTCTAGGTGCATAACCCTGCACCTCACCACAGTTAACCCTCATCTGCCATTCTGATGCACAGTCCCTCCAGTTTTATCAGGGTCCTCTTGCATGTATCCGCAATCCTGTGGGTTTTTCAAACAACTGACATGGGTTGTGTGTTCATGTGCAATATCTGATTAACTTCACCTGTCACACCACCTTCCAGGTCATTTAGGAATATCTGAAGAAGCAGCAGACCCAGCACATAATCCCGGTGGTACACCACCTATTCACCTTTCCCCATTGGGAAAGAACTTGGCCATTTAGCACTACTCTCTGCTTCATATCTTCCAACCTGTTCCTGATAACACAATAGTACACTGCCTCCCATCCCAGGAATCTCTAGCTTTGCAAACGGTCTCGCATGACGGGACCATGTCAGAGGGTCCCTGCCAGTCCAGAATACACAGCATCAACCGCCTCACCTTTGTACACCTGCCTATTCACACCCCTCATTATAACATTAACTGATTAGTGAGACAGGATCTCCTTGGTCTAAAGCCACGTTGGCTGTCCCCCATCAGGTTGTGACTATCTACCTGCCTGAAGTACATATATTCATTATGATGGTATCTACCATTTGTCACGGGTACTGACATCAGGCTCAACGGGTTCTGTGTGTGTCCCGGATAACCCCTCGATCCCTTTTTACAAAACCATAACCATAACCATAACCATATCCGTGACCCCAGAACATAACCCTAGCCATAGCCAACGCCGTATGTATCATATGTTCTCTCGGCAGGTTTGACCTTCCATCTCCCACCACATGGGTACATTGCATCAGGGGCACACATTCATGTGTCGGGTTACGGCTCCCACAATTGATAGCAGTTACCCAGCTGATCATCCACCTGGCTTGCTTCCCACTGCGTGGCTATCAGTCATACCCAGGGGCCTGCAATGGGGGGATTGATAACAGGTTTGTATGGTCTTGTGCCGATGGTAGGTGTACGTTCCAACATATTATGACATAACGGGTGTGGACATGCGGTAATCCATGTATCCCCAGCCTCGTACCTTGGGGCTCCTCCCCCCCTTTCCTAGTCACTCGTGTTTTTCTTTCACATTTTGCCCATCCCCCCAACAGTTATGTTTCCACATCGAGGGCATGAACACAGAGGGGATTTCCCCAATGTAGACGATCATGCTGCATACGTATTCCCAGCTGTCCTCCAGGGGTGTAGCCGGGCATAGGTCAGTGTTTCCACCTGTGCTCCCCATCGCTGTGGAGGGTTCCTCGGCCAGATATTCTGGCCATTATGTTCACCAGTTACCATGTCTCAGCCGCCCAAACACAGTTCCAGGGACCCTGTGGACTCTCTTCACATACCATCTGGCATGTGTCCCTGGGTCCCTATGACGTGCAGACTCCGCTGGGCAGAGGTACCGTCTGGAGACGCCTAGCTCTACAGCACCATTCCCCTGACCCTCACCACTCCACTGATGTGGGACTGCCTTCTGATTGTGTCCCAGTACACGTACCTCTCCTGCGTTCGGCGCCACCTCATTTCAGCGGCATCGGCCGCTTCATCCCTCGAAGGGTCCACATGCCATCTCTGTCTGTGCAACTCGCTGTCCCCTTTGCATCCGATGATGTAAGCTGCGGATCATGATCATGCTCCATGAACATGACTAGTCCTACAACATGTACCCCCCCCGTATGGCACTCCAAGTGGCCTATGCCTTGATGTGTGCTCCACCCTATCACTGCACAGCAGTGCTGACTCACGCCATGACCTTTGTGGTGTGTAGTTGGGGAAGGAACACCTTCATAGCCCTCTTGCATGGACTCACGGGTTACCACACACCAGCTCCTTTTCTGTCTCTGGGGACCCTGGTGCATTCTGGGAGCAAGTGTTGTGTCAGGGCAGGGTTAACCTGCTGTCACATGCCATACAGGACTGACAGTTTGCTTGTCCAGGGTCACTCACCCTGTCAGGGGCTCGCTCCTGACCTAGGACACGCTTGCCTCCTCACCAGGTTCCCACAACACTGCAAGTTATTGTCGGCATATGACTGTGTTCATTGGCCCTCAAATGGTGTGTGCTGTTTGTTACTGACCACCCGCCACCCAATAGCCACTACCCCTGTGTCTATTCCTCCAATATGTCCATGTACATTTACCTCACCAGTCGCAGCTGTTGGTGTACAATGTGACAAACAAACACAATCACATCACACAGGGAACAGTTGACATAAAACATTGTGTATGTGACCACCTCATGCCACCACCTTCAGCATTGTGTGCTCCACCTGCGCCATGGCTGCGCACTCAGACATCGGAACGTCCATCAATGTGGCTGGAAGGGTGCCTGCAGTCTGTTGTGGTGGGGGACCCATAGCTTGGCTGTCAAACAGGCTGCTGCATGTTTCCGGCCATCCCAGGTGATTTGAATCCGCTCGGTCCTGGGGGGCGAGGGCTTTGTGGGCCTTTGCATCTGTGCATTTGCGCCTGATTGCTGGGCCTCTCTGTCCTCCCGGGTCCTCAGCCAACATCCTCGTCCGGCTCATTATACATCCTCCCTCCTGCTCAGTCCTCATGCGCACCCATGCTGCTGTAAGTCACCTGTGATGTGAAGCAATAGAGGAGGGCTCTGAATATGTATCTACGCCAGCAACTGTATATCCGCTTGTGCTGTGGTCAACACATACCTGCGGTGATGTTGGCATGCATACTGCTTACACCACATCACCTGCTTCCTTCAACCAAACCCCATTACGGTAGTGCCATGTCCCTCACCTGGGGTACATGTGGGTGCAGTATCTCCCTGTCTGTGTGTTCTGATTGGCAGTAAAGGGTTTTTTTTTGCTCCAAAATGGAACCCCCTGCAGACGCCCTTCCCTGCCCTCCAGTCCCATGTATCCCGATCCCTATGCGTCTATCATGTCACCGTTTGCCCTTGGTTTACCCTGTGGTCACACCCGCCTCTTCCACCCCCTTTCAGAGTGTACAGGCACATTATATTGGCCCATGCCGACCAATGACAGATCGTGTTTTGGCGCGGTGCCGGGGGACATTCACGGCTGTGGGCTGGGATGGGCTGTTGGGCAGTAGACCCCTTATAGCACCGTCAATGAGTTTGGCCACACCACATGCAGTGCCTGGCAAGCTCATATGTTACCCTATACATGCCTTGCTGCATGTCCACACATTAATACAGGGTACGTCATAGACTGTTTTGGGGGTGGGCGGGTGTGTCTGATTGCCGTTAAAGATATGCGGACAGGTGGGGGTACGGATGGGCATGAAGGAACATGTGCTAACATGTGTCCTGTGACCTGGCCCCACATCAGGGTTTGTGTTAGGACACGCATACACACATGCCCTATAGGGGGATAGCTACAGGGTGTGGCGTGTGCGACACATACGGGTGTGGGGTTTGCACGAGGCTGCGTGTCTGTCAATGCTGATCACAGGTATGTCACTGTGATCTACTTGGTAGTGGTTGTGTTTGGTAGGGCAATGGCAGCAATATACATGGATGTGTGCTGAAACTTGTCATCACCTATTCGTCACAACATTACCTTGCACCGGACATCAGGTCTGCTAGATTTGGCACATCAGTCCTAGTCCTATCGCGTGCTGCGGACCTTCAACATGTTACGCAGTCACGGGGATGAAGCGGAGCTCCCTTGGTACACAAGCAGTCCGTGGAGATGACCCTAATCCCATTACGTAACCACGGGAAATCACTGGGTCGCTAACAGGCATATGTTGCCCTGAGAACAGTCAATAGCCACCCATCTGCTAGCCGCACGGCAGGCCATCTCAGTGTCAATGACATGGTAACACTATGATGACCATGTGGAGAATCTCACAATGGTCCACGTGAACATTTGTACCTAGTTTTGGACGCCTGTCTAGGGGGCCATCCTCAGGGCCCCAAGAAGGAGACTTACCACCCTCAGGACTTTGCAACTCACCATACAATCTCGGTTGTGCCTTATCAACAGTCCTCCCCAGTGACAATCCCTACACCTGTGGCAGGATCGTCCCTGGCACCATCTCACCATTCTGTTACCCTTCCGACAAAGGACATGATGGCAACCATTGCAGCCCTATTCATCTCCACATCCGCCAGTCCGTATCCATGCCAATTCCTCCTGGGTCAAGGGGCTTTCACAAGGCACGGGGCCCAGTGATCGACAAACATCATGTCCCCCTTTCCTTCTACAACTGGATCAGTACCTGCAGGCCTTTGGCATACCTTCCAGCTATAACCCTCCTGTTGCACAGACTGCAATCTGTACCCTCTAAAGTTGGGTTCCTACAGACCCATCTCTGGCAATACCTATACTTGCTGAGGATGATAGTGAGACGTGGACGTACGACAGCTACAGGGACCTATTTGACCTGTGCTGGCCACCACGTAGGACCCCTGGCCAACATGGCCTCAGGGAACTCCATGGAAGTTGACACCCGCCTCACCATACTCTTCGGGGGATTAGATGATGTATGGCATAGGATGATATCAAACTGTGTTTCCACCTACCAAAACTCTGGACCGTCCCTGCAGCGTTGTGATTCAGATGACAAACACACATCCTTGTGGCTGGGAATAATTGTGAAGGGCATCACTGGAACAGTGCTTAAATGGTGGCAGGTCCAATCTATGTGAAGGTGGCAGCGATGTCGGCTCAGTGGACAGTTACATCTGAACCCTTCCACCTACATCAGGGATGTTCTAACTATATTGTTGTAGTATCACCTTCATCCCTCTATTGAGACATCTGCCTGAGGCATGAACCATCTGTGGGATCATACGTATCCTTGTAGTGTTGTCTACATGCCTGTATGTGTGTTGGGCGATGAAGTTGTTCTTTACACACCCATCTCCAATGCACATATGTCTACTCCCCCCTCTCATACCTGCCCCAAATGCATTGTTAGGGTGGTCCGTCCTCTTGAAACACTCCATATGTGACTTACAACAACGGAGGTCCTCTTGATCACGCGCAATCCCAACATCATCCCACCACATCATCTCAAGGACTAGGTTATATGAACTGCAATCCAGACCCGTCCTCACTTTACCAGTATTTCATGCTCTGTAGCTACGCGTCCATATGATATCCCGACCTGGGAAACACGGCAAACTTGCAATACTACCTAATCCCCCTTTTGGGAAACCTACGCTGCCTGTTGGAACCAGACAATTTGATGACAATATACCATGCACTGATGATCAACCCGTCAATTACGGGACCATCATTTTGTCAGCTTCCTCCACTAATCCACCTTATACCCGTTACAGCTGCCAATTGACTGCTACAGCACGGTTACCTCAGGGAGAAGAGCCTTGGAGAACCATGTTTTTTCCCCTGAGCTGATTCACTTACATGGCTAGCCATTCAGACCAGCATTATCTTTATTACCCTACCTCACACGTTGAACAAACCTAATAGGCTCTACACTGCATTCTTTTCCTCCCCTACTCACTGCACTACACCAGACAGAGCGAGAGCATCCACGAACATCACCTCCCTAGAGCTACAGACGGCCATCACCAGCCCTGCCTCCTCTGCAGCCCACAGGACCTTTCACCTGTGTGCCTCTAGGTGCTGGAATGCAGCACCCCCTGCATCTGGCCTATCAGCAGCTAATCACAATTCAGGTAGGCCGTCACTTTCTATCCCTCCAAACTCTTCCCTATAGAGTCATCAACACCTGTCGACCTCAGCGAGCCCACCCACGTACCTGATTGCATGATATCTCAGTAACCTGCCTGTGATGAGTATATATGACGTTGGAATATCTACCTGTCACCTTATAGTGGTAACATTGTCCCTAATCATTTATTGTACATCTGTGGGATTTCTGTACATTGTTTGCCTTGGTATCCACGTTCCGTCCCTTGTCATCTGTGATCTCATGCATGTTGAGTGTACTGGGATTAGGTTTGCCTGTTAGACACGCTGCTGCTGAATAGTGCGGTGTATGAGGGGATATAGATATGAAACTAACTACATAGATATACAAGGTGTACACTCCGGGGGACATTGGGATGGTCACCTGAGGATGGTGTAGACTACTTACACCTCTTATCAACACACATGTGGTGTGGCAGAACCGCTGATCTCTGACTCACACATGCATGCTTCTGCAGCAGCATAGGCAGATTACCTTCTCGCATCAACGACCTGTATCATTTGCTGCTCATTTCACAGGTTAGGATATGTTTTTTCTTCGGCCTTGTACCGCTACTATTCCTGCTGCACCTGCACAGGTCTGTTATCATTGACACCCTTTGTATAACATCTCCTTTGTATGTTGGACACTGATCATCTGCCTGCTGCTACCATGGAACTCCACAGTAGCAGCATTCAGGTGAGCATTGTCTGTGCTGATCAGGCACATGTTATACGACGTTTGTTAATGATTAGCGTGATGTTCCGTGGACAGACTGGGATGACAGAAACATTGGACAGAGAGAACATAACTTACCCTGTCCATGGACAGGTACATGCTACAGGTCAGTGATCCGTTAGGGCATCCTGTCTTTGCATCGTCCCTAGCTTTGCATGTGTGCGTGTGAGACCAGCATATCTTCCACACCCGGTCTGTATTGATCAGAGGTAGAGGTGGTCTAGACCTTCATCCAGTGAGTCCGCCATGTATTTCTGGAGGGTATTCTCTGTATATCTATTTGATATCTCCCTGCGATTGGACCCCACTAATCGTGGCAAATAACATTCATACCGGTCACATCAGGGAGATGTGTGCCACATGCATGTGCGGCCTGTGCTCAGACCTCACCCAGGCTGGGTGCTCAGACACATTGCATTGGGGACACGTGGAGCCAGGATATTGGGCAACATCCATCACAAACATGGGTGTCAGCCATCTTGTTGTACGGTAGTTTGTGGTGACACACTATGAGTGGGAGGGGGGCCATCACAGGAGGGACAGGGTGCACAGTGGCAGATTGGACTGCAGGACGGGAAGGTATGTACGTGTCCATACAGACATGCTCAACAGAACAGGCGCTGACATCGCAGCTGGGCTTTCAGCAGCCATGACAGAGGCTACAGCAGCACAGATGGGACTGTCGTGTCAGAGGGGACTGTCACAGCAGTTATCACACCAGGTACTGGCTCACAGGGATGTCATGGCGGTATCATGGAAGGAGTGCAAGCTCTGGATGCATTGTGTGGACCTACACACTCAGTTATGAGTGTGCTGTGGACTCTTGGGGGGATGTCATGGCCCGTGGGGCCGGGGAGGGTGCCTGTGCAGAGCTATCAGCAGTGCCCTGTCACGGTTATTGCAGGGGGACAGACCCCCTTGACATGCAACCTGTCTGACAGAGCGTGACTGATGGACCTCTGTGATGCCGTGATTGTGTCATTGCATACATGGGTTCCAGACTGAGCTGGTGACATCATAGGGTTGCTGTTGGTTGAGATGTTAGGTCTGTGGGCATTTTCTCTGGGTTCTATCCTGTATGTGCTTTGGTCATGTATTGGCCCGCAGACTGAATTCCATACATGTGACAGCAGAGGTGAGGCTTGGATGGGAGGGGTGAGCTGTGCCTCACAGTGCATGTTGTGTGGTTGTCCTGGGGACAATGTTTGCTGGTCTGCCTATCCACACACTGTGTGCAGCAGAGGTATCCAGTTTGCAGCTGTGAGCTCTGTTACTGTCACCTCACAGGTTCAGTGACCCCTGGGTGTTGTTACAGTGAGCCATGTTGGTTTGGCCATTACATGGCCTGGACAACCCTGACACATATTTGTGATTACAGGCGTACACTGTGGGGACTACCTAGTAGCCATAGCATACAAAGGGTTTGGAAATGCACATGCTTAGCTGATAGACCTGTTTCATATTGGCAGTTACATACGGTGCTACGCATAGGCTGTTGCCTGGACATTGTTACATAAAGATTTGTCAGACGTACCTGCTAGCGGGTGTGCAGTGTCCAGGAGCTCAGGCAGGCCACATGTGTAGATATCTCCAAGTCTTTCTGCAAGCTCACGCTCGAGGGCCAATAGTGGGGAGATGAGGGGGCCCCCGCCACCTGTCCCCAGGGCATGCTGGTGTGTCAGCCACCATCACCTGCCGTACACCTCTTTTTATGTCAGAAAATCTTTTTTTCAGACTGTCCGTGTCTCTTGGTGGGCCACCCGCCCCAGCCACTGCTAGCCTCACATCCTCCCACACAGCATTGCGGTTCCCCATGGGTGTTTGGCTACTGAGGCGGCCGAAGAGGACATCGTAGTTCTCCAGGACCATGCTCAGGAGGCTGTGATTCTCCTGGTCACTGAATCTCAGCGCCCTCCTCCGCTGCGTAGCTGGCACAGGTGGGCGCTTTCTTTTGCCAGTGTGTCTTTGCACCTCCACACCTGTATTCCCCGATGGGCCTGCAACAGCCTCAGGCACCGGTGTCACCGCCCCACCCACCTCTGCAGTGCACTGGTGTTCTGCATCCCCACCAGCCACATCAACAGCCACCCCCACTCTCCACCTCGCTCCCCCTCTCCCCCTCTCTCTCCATCACCCTCTCCCCTCACCACTCCCCACCCAGCACAGGACACCACACACCACCCTACACACTGCAGACCACCCCACCCCACCCAATCCACCCTAGCCTGCACAGAACAGAACAATACACATAGAACAGACACGGAAACAGTGATACACCAAATACGATATGGCACTCTACAGACACACAGCCTCCTCTCCCCCTACAACACCTTCTACCTCTTCAGTATCACACACGCCTCTGTTTCTCCACACTCCCTCACTGTATCTAACAACACCCTCGTCGTTTACCTGTGGTACAGTGTGTTTTATACCATGTTATCATTGCTTTTTGCCGTTGCGCATGCGTTTTTGGTTTTTTTTTTGTGCGCCGCTGATGTGCGCGTGCGCTGTCGTCTGTGCGTGCCGCGGATCTGCGTCAGAGCTGTGCATGGGCGTGTATGGGTACGGCGCATTCAGACGCACATGCCGTCATCACGCATACACGCCCCAGCGCAGCCAACATGGGCGTTTACGCTCTAATGTTTTTCGTTTGCGCATGCGCTGTTGCTGTTCGGCTTTGTTTTCCGCGCCACAGATGTGCGCATGCGCTTTCGTCTGTGCGCGCCGCGGATCTGCGTCAGAGATGTTCATGGGCGTTTGGATGCGGCGCATTCAGACGCACATGCCGTCATCACGCATACACGCCCCAGCACGGCACACACGGACGGCAGGGATTGCTCTATGGGATGCACATGCGCGCGGCGCTCCCCCATGGCGCGCAATGATGCACAACGTCACAGGCGCACATCACAACACCAGAAATACATCTATATATCCTCAGGCAGAGATAGTACACATTGAGGGTTGTATTGTAGGAGTGGTGGAATTTTGGAGAGGGGGACATATTGATCAGGCTAGGTTATCTGTGTAGTTCATTGTCTATTGGGTTGTACTGTGTGTATTGTATTGTATTGTGTGTATTGTGTTGTGTATCGCATCCGTTTGTTCAGTTTGTCAGTCGGTGTTTGTGAGTTGGTCACTGTGTGGGAGGTTTGTGTGTGTGTTGTAGTGTGTTTGTGTAGGCCTGCGGGGTGAGGTGATGGCTGGGATATATGTTTCTGCATGTGCCCTGGAAGGTGAGCAGATGCTGCGGTTGCCGGACAGGGGGGATGGTGTCCATGGGGCTGAGGCACAGGCATGGGTGTAGTCCCGCAGCAAATCAGACCTGCAGCTGTGGAGGAGGGCCAGGCAGCTGATGTACGTGCACAGCGCAGGAGACGTGCCGAGGTGCAGGCTCGGCAGCCTCGCCTCTACAGGCCCAGGGCCCAGCTCCAGGACATGCGTGAGGACCAGGTCATCTCCCTGTACAGGCTGAGCACAAGGGCTATTAGGGAGCTCTATGAGGATCTACGACCTGATCTCGAGCCCCTGACTAATCGGTCCCATGCCATACCGGGTTTAGTTAAGCTCCTTGCTGCTTTACATTTCTTTGCCTCTGGCTGTTTCCAACACTCAGTGGGCGCAGTGGGTGGCATGAGCCGACCCTCCTTCTCCCGATGTCTCCACCAGGTACTGCATGCCATGGTCAGCCGGGTGGGGAATTACATAGCCCTTCCCCACACTAGGCAACATTGGGGGACCCTGAACCAAGCCTTTGAGGCTGTAGCTGGGATACCACATGTGATGGGAGCTATTGATTGCACACATGTTGCCCTGGTCCCACCTAGAGACAGGGAGGTGGTGTTCCGCAACCGCAAACACTACCATTCCCTGAATGTTCAGGTTGTATGTGATGCTGATCTGCATATTCTGAATGTGGTCCCACGGTTTCCAGGGTCCACCCATGACTCCTATATCCTGCATTGCTCAGCACTATTTCGACAGTTTGAGGAGGGACTGTATGGGGACTGCATCCTGCTGTGTGAGTATGTCCACACATATGATGTAGTCTGTAGGTTATATCATTTTGTCACTTAACATCTATTATATATTGCACTATATACGCTCTGTGTGTTAGGCAGCTGAGCTCACGTTCAGCAGACATTATGGGCGGGGTGTAGACATTGAGTTGCATGTGACATGATGAGCCATGTCACATCTGGTTGGAAACAATACCTGGGGGTGACATGCTGATGGTGTAGGGGGACATATGCACATGTTCAGATGCATGTACATGGGTGTGCATTTCAACGTGTGTGTGTATTTCACCGGGCCACAGGTGGGTGGGTGGGATTGTTGTCCATCACACCCACCTGTGCATTAGTGGCTTTTGAGGTAACTGTGTTATGTCATGTCACATTTCTGTGAGTCACAATTGATACACCTATCGCTTATCATGTGTGTGTGTGAGGGCCACACCCCTACACATTACTGGGGTTCTTGAACATTGTTTGGTGGATGACATGGGTTGGTAGTTGTTTGGGGTTTCGACACATATGATGGATGTTCATAACCTTGGCAACGTTGGGTACACCTTTCCCTAGGTAGGGTACTGGTTTAGGCATGGCCCATAACATGTGTGCATACACACGTGTGTTGTGAATGACTTTGGGCCACTGCAGATGGCCACTACTTTGGCATCAGTGTATGTCATTAATCTGATGTGTCTCTGCCTTTGAGAGAGGTGACAGCAAGGGCAGGGGCCAACTTGTGAGCAGGCAGAGAGGTGTTGGTACCCCATACAGAGGAACCTTGACAGTCTCTGTAGTTGTGATAGTTCAGGGCTCATGTGGGCTACAGTGTGCAGATCTGTGGAACACAGCTTAACAGGGATGTTAACATGATGGTGACAGTGGACCGGGTGTCCACTGACATGGTTGGTGGTCAGCAGTCCACAGCATATGGCATCAGACTGCTGTCTGTAGGTATGTTGACCTTAGTGGACACAGTGTTGTGAGGTGATATTGGGTTGATGTTGTCGAAACCCCAGGTCAGACATGTTCTGGGTGTGCGTTTACATTGCCTCATACAACATTATTGTGGTGTATAGCTTGCTAACATATACGTTTAACATGTTTTTTGTGTGCTGGTGGTTTAGGCTGCCATTGGTGGTTTCAGAGATGCGGACATTGACTGCATACCAAGACGCATATGCCACACATAGCGGATCTTTGTTTGCAAAAATGTGACATTGCTGTTATTTGCCATGTCTGTCCAGACTACAGGGGCCCTTTCTGACATTTCTATCACCATAGGTCTTATTCTGTCAAATGTATATTTGTGTTGTCATATGATTCTGTCAGGATGTGTAATGCACTTGTCTCTAAGGTCCATACCTGTGCAAATTTGTGGTGGCATGCGCTCATGCATTCACATGCATCATTCTCTTTTTGCAGGTGATGCAGGGTATGGATGTCGCCCCTGGCTGCTAACCCCTGTGCGTCAACCACGGACACGTGCAGAGCGGAGGTACAATGAGGCCCACGCCTCCAGCCGCTCTGTCATAGAGCGCACCTTTGGCGTTTTGAAAAGTCGCTTCAGGTGTCTGGATCGGACAGGTGGGGCCTTACAATATAAGGCAATGACTGTTGCAGAGATAATCGTAGCCTGTTGCATCCTGCACAACATTGCTCTCAGGCATGATATTACTGCAGAGATTAATGAGGATCTTGCGGAGGATCCACCGTGCCCCCCTGTACGTGCCAGTGGTGACACACAGGCAGGCACAGCGGTCAGGCAGAGGTTGATTGCTGAGATATTCAGTGGTATGTATTGCACATCCTCCCACATATATGTGCTGTTGTGTGCATGTGAGGTTTATAACGGGTCATGTGTCTGAACATATAGCATTCAGATCCATCACTGCATTGTCCTTATGCTGAACATCCAACAGTAACATAGGGCCAGGGGTGTGCAATGGACAATGTGGACAGGGCACAACAGGGGCTGTTGGTGTTTTTGGGGTTTGTGTGTTGCGACACCTTTATGAGCTTTTGGGGGTCACAGTACCAGTTAGTGTCTGTGTGTGATAGCAACTGCTGTGCAAACACACTGTTTCCATTATAGTGTGTGGTGTGGCACGGTGTCAGGCATATGTTCCGGGGTTAAATGGGGTGTAGATGGCAACATTTGTGGAGAGCTCTCATGCGGCCACCTTGTTTATGTACTACAATCAGGGTGTGCTTGTGTGTGTGTTATGCTATTATGGGCTGGCTATGTCTGTATGTTTATAATGTGTCATGCAACATGTCTAACATAGCACAGTACACATGCGCATGACTGCATACCCATGATGGGATAGATTACATGTGACAGGTGTTGCTGCCACACCAAACGGTACCATACGGTATGTTGATTAACGTAGCACATACATGGCTAGGGTGAGGCATGTGGACATAGTCAGTGTGCAGCCCGGGGTCCATATCATTGGTTTAATCTTATATAGTGAGGTGTCATACATTGCAGTATTTTCACTGTACACACATACGGATGTGCAGCGGGTCACATCATGAACGGGTGGATTACAGGACCCCACTGTAGAGCTGCATGTGTGTATTTGTTTGCTAGTTTAGCGGTTTAGCAAATAAAGAGTGGCATATGTGGGTGATACTATCTCAACATCTACGTCATGGCTCTGGTACATGCTGTATGTCGGTCTGGTTAGCACAGTACACAGCCACATATGCCTTGTCTACACTGGCAAGGGATGTTATGTTGACATACACACACAGACCTATTTGGGTGATATGTGGTGCAGGTGCACATATAGCCTCTCCATGGATTAACATTCTCCCTGATACCCAGTGGGCTGACATGACGCCATCATGGTCTGATGAAAGACAGACATGGGGGTGTTGTCTGGTACACATGGTGATGACATTGCCATGTATTTAGGCACATGATCAGTGCACATATCTAAGTAATCATTGATGTACAGGATGTACACTGCATAATATTCCTTTGCACAGTGGATACAGGGGGTGGTACAGCATATTACCAGGTGTCACAGGTATGTACAATGGACTAACAAACAACATTAGGGGAGTCATAGACACGGAGAGGGGGTAATGTTGTCAACCTGGCCAACACAGACTAATAGTGTGACCTTGGGATGTGTTTCACACATGGTGTTTGCAGACACCTCCTTAGACGGGTGTGAGGAACAACCGAGGGTGGTGGGGGCAAATGAGTAATAGGGGGACATTTCATTGGTATCATACGTCTACATGATGCCTCTCCCATGTGGTATATCAGTACAGTGTGAGGGTGAACAGTCAGTCGTTGGGTCAGGTTGTGGGGTCTGCCAGCTGTTGACATTGCTGTGTACTGTGGGTTTCACAGATGGGACATGACATATATTTTGTGATGGTTTGTTTCCCTCTCCACAGGACCAGCTTCATGAGGATGCTGTTCCACTGTAGCATTGGCACATGAGGGCCCATTGTCCAAGATGCTGTGGTCCAGGGTAGGTGGATCTACAGCTACATTGTGCGTACATGGGTTCATGGGAACAACATGTCGCCTGTCATGTGTCATAAGAGGCAGCTGGTGTTGTACAACTCTCCCCTGACAGCCTCCCTTACCCATATTTTGGGGTGGTGACCCATCTCCCCATGTGTTTGTGTACAGTATGTTCGCAGGGACACCTTTTCAGTCAGATGTACAGCAGAGTTAGATGTGTTTTTGGTTGTCGTGTTTTACGGATACTGCATTTTCTGTCTACACCATCATAGTTATATCAGACATCACCAAGGTATATGTGCATGTGACTTGGCCATGATGTGCACAGGTTTGCACTTGTGCACATACAGCCCATGTTTTTCAGCTGTGCCCCTGACCAACGCATACTGTGTGTGTGTTTGCACTTATGTTTTGAATATGTCCTCCAGCATTGTCCAGGCATGGTACATTATCACGTGCTCTCATGGGTGTGGGCACCTGGGGGGCATGGTGGGGTGTACTACCTCTACTGTTGTGCTGCTTACCTTGTCATCATGGTCCACATGTGTGGTAAGCTGTGAGCAGCAATGTGTCTTGTGTTTTGAGAGACAGGTGTTGAGCAACATTTATTTCTCTCATATGTAGGCATGATGTGGAGATGCATCAACAGTTGATGTACATGGTAAATCGACATGTCTGGCTGACATTGTCTCCCTTCGCTGTGACCTGATGTGGCTATGCAGTACTTGGAGGAATTGATGACGGCCGCATGATGCACACATAGGGTTTGTTTTAACTTTGCGAATTTGGTATTACATCTGGCTGTACCTGTCCTGGGGTTTATGATCTTCACATGGACATGTTATGTAGCATCTCTGTAGACACAAACAGATGCATATAGTGTGTAGCTGTGAGATGCCCGTGTGACCTGGGATTGTACATAACCATATCCATGTGACAGCCATGCCTGCATTTACATGTACTGTTGGCGCTCATCTCCTTTTTTTTTATATGCATCTGCTGTAATTTGTGACTTTGCATCCCTTTGGTCTGTATTTTGTGTATTGTGAATCTTGGCAATCTGTTCTGTTTTGGCAAGGTGTCTAACAATACCATACTTATCCTCTCGTGACACAGGGCAGATGACATAACAGCACCATTTCCTCCACGGCATCTGGCTCACCATCCAACGTCTGTTGTGGGACTGACCTTCATCTTAGTCTTTCTGGGGAGATGTGCCATTGGATGTTTGACCTATGTTGGTGGGACACAGGCCTGTGATGTACATTTTTGCTCTTGGACCGCTGACTTACCCATGATAGACCTGTACAACACACAGTGTGTGCCATGCTGTGGCTGTGTGTCGTGCTGCTGACAGGGACACAGATGGACTTTCATGGACTGTGTCATATTGGACGATGGCACTTTACTGTGCATGGCCAGGTTTGTATGGTGTATTTTGCGATGATCTTTTGGCTGTCAAGGACACCTTGCTTTTGGGACACTGTGCGCATCAGGGACTGACATAATCTATGTATTTCTGACATCCCTCCACAGTTGGTTAGTGTATAGGTGTGTCCCATGTGTGTGACATGGCACACATGATATGTTACTTTGTGGGTTTCAACATCAGCATACAGCCATGTTTGTGGCACGGGGGCACACATGGAGGGATCCAATTGTCTATGTCCACCTTCCCCACACCTAAACAAGGTGCAGGTTCTGCCACATACACACTTTCATGCCCGCCACCATCCTTGTTAGATGTGTGGAGGGGCCAGGGGTGCTTAGATTCATGTGTGGCATCACTGTACCATGTTTGTGTGCAGCTGGTGCCTGTGCTTCTCAATAACTATGTTTGTGAGACACTGCATGTGGACCTATGGCTCTGTGTGGTTCACTGTAGGCTGTCTGACCATCATTTGCATCTGGACATGCTAGTTATTGTATATGTTTACTGTACAGATGTGACACTCTGCATGTATGTCCACGCGTTGCAGTGCACATTTGCAGAGTCCTGTTTTACCCCCTGCATTGACAACAGTCTCATTAGCCCATTATATTTGGTGTGGGTCAGTGTGGGTGTCCATTGTCCTCCTACACTTCAGCATTGCATGGACCATGCTATCTGTAGCCAAACACTGTCCACCAAACAAACAATGCAAGGGGACATACTGCACGGTGTTATGTCTGCACCTTTCAGGGAGTTGTGTGCTTTGTATTTTCTCTGTGTTCATGTGTCCCTGCTACCTGTTAGCATACAATCATTCAGCTCTAGATGATATTTGTCATGTACACTGAATACTTTCTGATGTGCTAATTAGCCATTATGTGGGAGGTTGGACATAACTTAATGAGGGTGTTTGTCACATGTCAACATTGTGCCAGCATATGTTTTTCTCTTTTGGGGGCCACCTGTGTTGCATGAGGGCTATGTTGGGGGGGGGACATGTGATGTGTTTGGGGTCTTACGCTTACAACGCCTAGAGTCTACATGCCCTCATATGTAGCTCACACATTGTGGGCATGCAGCAGATGCTCGTGTATGTGGCCCTGGAACCCAGTGCATATCATGCACCTGTTCCACCAGAGATCTCATGCCACTCAATTGTGCGCAGGCATTGACCTTTATGTGGCATGTGTGTTTGTACCTTGCTGACTGTGTTCCCATCTTTAAACAGGGAGGGGCTTACTTTGAAATTATGATTACACTGTGTACAGTAACTGGGAGGAGTGATCCAAATAAAGATATGTATTTTACAGACATTAGTTCCTTTTGCTGCTTGGTCATGTTCACACACATGCACTACAATGTCTACCTTTGAATATGTCATGACTCCTTGTGACCTTGGGACTCCGTGGTTACCTTGACAATGTTCCTCGAGTTACTTTCCAAGGGCCACATGATCTGCTTTTGTGAAATGAGGCCTGGTTGCCTTGTGTGCATGACAGTTTTGTGAAGACTAGGCTGCTCCTCCTCTCGTAGAGCACATTCACACTTGTGTCTACTGGGTTGCTTGCAAGGTCCATGTCCACCTGTGCTCACAACAGTGTACGATGGCAGCTGTGCATGTGTCTGTCATTTTGCACATCACAGGTTCTTACTGGTTCACATACAGACCCTGTCTTTGGAATATTATGTATTCCTTGGGCTCAGTGTATTATTTGTGGGTGTGGTTGGTGGCATGTGTTTTCAAATAAGGTTATGCGTTTAGCCCACGATATCCTTTGTTTTTAATTATTTTGTACATTATGCTGACTTGACCATTAGTTCACTGCAGGTTCATCAACTCTACACACACCCTTGTCTGTGATCAGGGTGCAGCAGGGTGTGCACTGTGTGCTGCCTAGCCAACAGATATCATCTGTTACATAGGTTTCTCTCATTATGTTGTTTACACTGCTGTGCACCTGGGGGTGTGGTGGTGATGGGTTTCAGCAGGTGTGTGTTCACCCTTTTTCATGTGTTGCTCTCTGCTGTCGTGTCCATGATCAGTACATTGCTTCACCACGCATCCTCCACTGCCCTTGGGGATACCTTGCTTTGCTCTTGTTATGTCTGTATATATTTATGTATTTGTTTTGGTATCCCACTTTTCACAGGGTCAAGGGGGGTTTCATACGAGGGGGGGGAAGTTTTACATGTTGGCCATGGCCATTGCCAGGGGGGCTACATTGACGGTTTCAAATGGGGACATAGGACATACTATGGACATTGACAGATTGTGCACATTGTCATATTTGTATGGGGTGGGTTAGGGGTTGGATTAGTGGGGTTCCTGGGACAGTATGTTTTTCAGCTGTTTTATAATGGATTAGTGGTCTGGGTTGTTACCAGGACATCTTGGGGGGCTGTGCATTATACATGGGGCAGGAAGTTCAGGGTCTCGATTGCAGGTCCCTTGCGGGCATTTGGTTCATTTGTTGCTTACAGTACCGGAGTTGGTGGGGGCTTGTCTGGTAGTTGTGCCGTGGCCTGGGCGACACAGTCTGGTGTTGATTTGGGGGTTGCGTGCTTCATGTATGACTTTGTTGGTGAGTGGGAGGGCTTTGTATTGACTCCTTGCTTCAGGTGCCTGTATGTATGTTTCTTTCAGGATTGGGGTGATGTGGTCTGTATATTTTGCATGCTGTGTCTACAGCATCACATATCATTGTGTGTTTGTGCATGCGTCCCTGGTCCCAAATACAGACTGTGATCTGAAATGTACACAGGAGTTCTGCAGGTGCATTTGTTCATGGTTTCCCTTGTGGGTTTGCCTGTCCTTACAACCAGCATTCATGTAGCGTGAGGGCCTGGACTATTTCTGACTGCATCCTTTGCTAAAACACACACATTGGTGCTGTTTCCTACCTGTTTTTGCATTTACATTTCTGGTGTTGTTCGTATGTGTGATTCCTCTCTGTTCTCTTGGATGTGTATGCGTGTCCTGCAGTTGTGTTTTCCATTTGTTTGACTGTCATATGTTGTCAGGTTTGTGCTGTGGACACATTGTACACTCATCTGAGTTGTGAGCCATGCATCTGTCCATCTTCTGTCTGCCAACTCTTGTGTCATGCTACCCTGATGTGCATGCAGCTGCAACCCTTCCTGCACTCCTACACCTTCCTGCATCACAACTCTCCATGTTTGTCGCTCCTGTGTTTGCTCTGCATATCATCACTAGTCCACTGTAATCATGATATTTCACAGATCCTGCCATTTCAGCCTCCTCTGCTGGACACATCTTCCCATCCACTGTTGCACACCATCATTATAACATGGTACATTATCCATCACTCTGTACATAGCTACAGCTGGCACCAGTGTCTTTATCCATTTCTGTTGCTGCCACATAGCCTTGTGGAGATCTTTGTGGTACAGCACCTGTGATGTCAGTGGTTCTTATACTTTTGGATTGCCTTTCCTTTCGGCTCTGTGCAGTATTTGGGTTACATGTGCACTCGCATTTGATGATGTGGTTGTTTATGATGTGCATTGTGTAGCAGCCTAACGGAACGATACTCTGGCTAGGCTTGTGTTTAGATGGCAGCACAGCTTACTGTACAGTTGCATTCTGAAAAAACAGATGTCACTAAGCCAACCTTGGTCACTGCTCATTTGGCACCATGACCCCTGCACCATCACGCAATGCCCTAACCATTGTGCTACACTGCTGTTCCCTCCTGCATGTCTGCTCACCTACCTGGGATTTCCCTGCGTTAGACTGCACAGTGATGCCAGCACTGACTGTGCTTGGACCATGCCCTGCCTCATACGACAAACTGTAAAGCACCCTACACACGACATTGTGATTTCCTTGGTGGACAATGCGCTTTAGGATTTGACATGTGAGGTACCTTATATTGCGCCATATGCATCACCTGATATTACAGTGCTTTCATAGTGCATTTGCAAGGGGGAGTAATAACAATAACAATAACATGTAAAATGCCTCCTAGATCACTATTGCTCATGACAGGTGATGGCTCATCCAGCCGCTTAATTGGGCACTGCGGGGGATTGAACCCCTGATCCCTGCTTCATTGGTAGGCATCGTTCCCATCGTGCTGTGGCTCAGCTCGTGTGCTTTCCCATCAGCGCGCCGCCTTATGCCGCACAAAGTTCCTATGCCTCGTAAAGGATTAGTGCGCCGCCTTCTGCTGCCCACTATTTGTGTGCCTCCTAAAATGGTGCCTGAGCCTGCCGCTTCATTGGGCACTGCGGGGGATTGAACCCCCGATCCCTGCTCCATTGGTAGGCGTCGCTCCCATCGTGCTGTGGCTCAGCTCGTGTGCTTTCCCATCAGCGCGCCGCCTTATGCCGCACAAAGTTCCTATGCCTCGTAAAGGATTAGTGCGCCGCCTTCTGCTGCCCACTATTTGTGTGCCTCCTAAAATGGTGCCTGAGCCTGCCGCTTCATTGGGCACTGCAGGGGATTGAACTCCCGATCCCTGCTCCATTGGTAGGCGTCGTTCCCATCGTGCTGTGGCTCAGCTCGTGTGCTTTCCCATCAGCGCGCCGCCTTATGCCGCACAAAGTTCCTATGCCTCGTAAAGGATTAGTGCGCCGCCTTCTGCTGCCCACTATTTGTGTGCCTCCTAAAATGGTGCCTGAGCCTGCTGCTTCATTGGGCACTGCGGGGGATTGAACCCCCCGATCCCTGCTACATTGGTAGGCGTCGTTCCCATCGTGCTGTGGCTCAGCTCGTGTGCTTTCCCATCAGCACGCCGCCTTATGCCGCACAAAGTTCCTATGCCTCGTAAAGGATTAGTGCGCCGCCTTCTGCTGCCCACTATTTGTGTGCCTCCTAAAATGGTGCCTGAGCCTGCCGCTTCATTGGGCACTGCGGGGGATTGAACCCCTGATCCCTGCTCCATTGGTAGGCGTCGTTCCCATCGTGCTGTGGCTCAGCTCGTGTGCTTTCCCATCAGCGCGCCGCCTTATGCCGCACAAAGTTCCTATGCCTCGTAAAGGATTAGTGCGCCGCCTTCTGCTGCCCACTATTTGTGTGCCTCCTAAAATGGTAGCTGAGCCTGCCGCTTCATTGGGCACTGCAGGGGATTGAACCCCCGATCCCTGCTCCATTGGTAGGCATCGTTCCCATCGTGCTGTGGCTCAGCTCGTGTGCTTTCCCATCAGCGCGCCGCCTTATGCCGCACAAAGTTCCTATGCCTCGTAAAGGATTAGTGCGCCGCCTTCTGCTGCCCACTATTTGTGTGCCTCCTAAAATGGTGCCTGAGCCTGCCGCTTCATTGGGCACTGCGGGGGATTAAACCCCCGATCCCTGCTCCATTGGTAGGCGTCGTTCCCATCGTGCTGTGGCTCAGCTCGTGTGCTTTCCCATCAGCGTGCCGCCTTATGCCGCACAAAGTTCCTATGCCTCGTAAAGGATTAGTGCGCCGCCTTCTGCTGCCCACTATTTGTGTGCCTCCTAAAATGGTGCCTGAGCCTGCCGCTTCATTGGGCACTGCGGGGGATTGAACCCCCGATCCCTGTTCCATTGGTAGGCGTCGCTCCCATCGTGCTGTGGCTCAGCTCGTGTGCTTTCACATCAGCGCGCCGCCTTATACCTCCCGCGCAGCTTTTCCAGGTGGTAATTTGCGGGACGCACATGTGCGGGGCGCACATTGGCGCATATGTAAACCGCGTGTTTTTCTTTTTCAGGACGCAACGCCCACTCCTTATATGGCACACGCACACTAGCGCGGCCCCGCACGTTATGAATGTTTAGTAAACATACCCCTAAGAAGATTTCAAAATAGATTTCAAAATGCAAGATGATCACCCACTATAGCAGTGGTTCTCAATCCAGTTGTCTGGGACCTCCAGGCCAGTCAGGTTTTCAGGATATCCACAATGAATATGCATGAGATAGATCTGAATGCACTGCTTCCATTGTATGCAGAGATATCTCATGCATATTCATTGTGGATATCCTGAAAACCTGACTGGACTAATAGCCCCAGAGGACTGTGTTGAGAATCACTGCACTATAGCACTACAAAAACTGCCCCCATTTGCAAGCACCAGGTCCAGCATGGCCCGCTCCCATGTAGGTTCTGTTATCAGTTTCCAGAATAGTTTTACCTGTAGAGAATCCATGATCTTCTTACTTCAGGATGACACTGCAATAGGCATGCCCCAATCAACATCAGGCATACTGAAATCACCTATCCGTAGTATCTCTCCTTTCATAACAATGCTGTGAATGTCTTCAATTAAATCTCTCTCCACTTCTTCTGCCTGTGAATGGGGTCTGTATATTACACCAATGCAAATAGATGCTCCATTCCCTCGTTCCATTTTAAACCACAGTGCCATCTCCTTCCCTTGTAAAGCCATAATAGATTCAGATGTGCTTATCTTACAGTACTTCATGGTAATTTACCATGCTTCCCATCCCCCCTCTTTTTTCACCCCAATGCATTCCTCTTCCTCACAAACACCTCAGTCCTCTAATGCACAACTCTCTCCAAGCCTTACATATAAACACACACTGCTCATCTGCTTCTCTCTCACATAGCACCTGCATTCTTTCTCCTTTCTTTACCTTTTATTTCCTCTGTTCCTCATCTCTTCTCCAGCCTTCCCCTCTTTGCTCCCTAATATCTTTCTGATCCCTCCCATTGTCTCGTGTCCCTCTTCTCCTTTCCAGTTGTTATATGTTTCTTCACTGGCTTCATCATTTCCCCTCCGTTTTTATTCCCTTGCCTCTCTTCACCTTTTCATTCTTTTTCCATGTTTTTCTCTTTCACCTGTCCCTTCCTTTGTCTTTCGACTTTCCCTGATGTTCATCATTCCTTCTGAGCAGGAGCAGCAGTCAATAGGACAGGGCCGCAGGGTCTCTCATGTGCACTACTGCTTCTCTCCGGGGCTTGCCTGCTCCATTCACAGTGTTGTTTATTCAGAGGTGGCTACAGGGTCTCTGATGTGTAGTGCTGCCTGCCTGCTTCTCTCTGTAGCCCGCCTCTGAACAGAAATTGCCCCGAGGTCAAGGAAGGAAGCAGGCATTGTAGAAAAACAATGCTGCATAGCATAAAAGACTCCATGGTCCATCTCTAAACAACAAGCATCGTGAATGTGAAAGGAGGCAAGCCACGAGGACATCCCATAGCTCCTTCTGAAGAGGAAGCGCTGCAATCGTGGGAGTAGGCAGGATGCTAGGAGAAGCAGTACTGTTCTTTAGAGACCGAGATGCTGCAGTAAAGCAGGTGGTGGGGTGGGTACCATAGGGCCATAAGCATATGTTTTATGTGCATATGGCAGATGAAGCTGAGAACAAAAACAATGAATGTACCCTTCCCAATAGGAGCTATCGCTTATGCAAAATTAATCAAAAAAGCAGTGCTGCGTGCTACTCTTATCCTATCCCACACCCAGTCCTCATTGCTCCTGGCCCTTGCTCCTCCCACCCCCTTAGAATGTGACTTTCCTCCAATGAACACCACATAAAAAGAGCACATTGCACCCCCCCCCTCCCTTCTTCACTAGGACACTTTTTTTTTTTTTTAATATTTTTATTTTCCTTTTATAACACAACCAAAGTAAAAGACATACAGAAAGATACAAATACAAAACATACACATAAAAGCAACCCCATAATTCCCCCCACCCCCATGCTTCTTCTCTAGGAAAGGAATACAACGTTCGGGTAAGCAATGATTAGTTCTCATGCTTTGTAAACCAGTATAGAGCGATTGAAGATCATAATAAATGAGTGTACATGATAAATGGAGTTAAACAGTTAGATGAGAGCATTTGGCAGCTTGCACATATTCATTGAGCAAATTCCATTTAGAAACATGATGCACGGTTTGGGCGTGGGGAGCCATTCGGCGTGGTATCTGTTCATATTTACTATATAAACATACAAGATTCCACCACTCATGGGGACTTAGATGGGAGCTATTCTTCCAGTGTTTCGTGATTAAAGATATAGCTATACCCATCAAGAAATTTAGCAAAAACCGGCCCGACTTTGGAAGAGAGGGGATCCCCGCCGCAGAGCGAAGTCCCACTATCCGCCAAGAGAGAGGCTCGTGAAATTGTAAAATGAGTTGAATACGACCCCAGACCCGCTTCCAGAATTGCTGCAATGTAGAACATTCATACATTATATGAGCTAGTGTGCCTGTGGCGGCGTGGCAATTCCAACACCTGTCATTAACAGTGGTATTCCATTTGGCAAGCTTCACAGGCGTATAGAAACTTCTATGTGCAAAATAGAAAAGTGTCTGGGTTAGCGAAGCTGACCGGGAAACCCGAACAACTTTACTCCAGAAGAGGCTCCATTGCTCAGGAGTTAGTGTGATTTGTAGCTCCCGTTCCCATGTCTGTTGGACTGCGGGAATGTTACTGTTCTCATGATTGCTTAACATTTTATAAAAGTTAGAGGCCACGCCAGATTGACTCCCAACAGAACGAATTATCTCTGCTAGACCTTCATCATTGGTTGCAGTTAGTGGAAGAAGCCGAACACTCCTAAGACAGTGCTGAAGCTGCACCCACTGGAAGTAATTTCGTGCATGTAAACCAAATTCCTCTTGTAATTCTTTAAAAGTTTTCCAGCGCTCGCTGACAATCAATTGGTAAGGCATCCATATCCCTTTGGAATACCAGGGGGTCCATGCTATCGGTTTATTTTGTATTTGAAGGCGCAAGTTATGCCATAGCGGGAGTCGATATGGCGGGCACTGGTGTGGTCCCTGAGACTGAATGAAAGTGTTAAAGGCAAGTAGTGTATCTACAACCATTGGTGGATAGTGGGAATCTAGGTGGAAGGTCATGCCGGGAAGGTGGGTAAGAGGAATAGGCCTGCAGAGTTCCTCCTCAATGTCGAGCCAGACCGGTCTACCTTCCACCGGGGGGTCTAACCAACGGGCACCCTGTTTAAGGAGGAAAGCCTTATGATATTTAAGAAAATCTGGGAACCGGACCCCTCCATTTTCTTTGTCCGCCTGTAACTTACGCTTAGCTATCCTTGGTGGTTTGCCATGCCATAAATAACGGATCAGGAGACCTTCTATATCTTTGTAGACGTGTGCAGGCAGGAGGCATGGTAGCATTTCTAGGATGTAATTTATTTTGGGAACCATCATCATTTTGATTGTTTCCAGTCGGCCCCACCATGTGAGTGTTAAAGGAGACCACCGGTTGGTAAGATCACGCGCTTTGGAGATTAGCTCTTTAGCATTATGACTAAGAGTATTTTCTAATGGATAACAATAATGAACCCCCAGGTATTTGACCATACGGGGCTGCCATACAAAGGGGAAAGCCTGCATGTCTGCAGCATGGACTCGATGATTCAAAGGGAAGGCAACAGATTTAGTCCAGTTAATCTTGTATCCCGAAAGTAGGGAATAGCTATCAATCTTGTTTAAAACAGCAGGGACAGAGTCCAAGGATACGAAAAGCATGAGGTCATCTGCATATGCAGAAATTTTAATATCTCTGTGCTGAAAGGGGGCTCCATGGATATCTGTGGCCTGTCGGATGAGGAGGGCTAGGGGTTCAAGTGCTAGATCAAAGAGCAGAGGAGATAAGGGACATCCTTGCCGAGTACCTCTGTGGAGATTGAACGGTTGAGACTTTGTGGCATTGGCGGAAATAGTGGCTGTCGGATGTGCATATAGAGTTTGAAGATATCGGAGAAAGCCTTCCCCAAACCCATACCAGCGGAGAACCGCATAGAGAAAGGGCCATTCTAATCGGTCAAAAGCCTTTTCGGCATCAAGAGAGAGGCCGACGAGGGGTTGATCATGATGCGCTGCTGCAGCTAGTATATGACACAAGGTCCTGGCATTATCAGCAGTGGACCTACCAGGTATGAAACCACATTGGTCTGGGTGAATTAGAGCCGGCATTTTATCGGATAGTCTAGTGGCCAGAATAGTTGCAAATATCTTGTAATCAGCATTAAGGAGGGAAATTGGACGGTAATTTGCAGTCAGCATCGGGTCTCTCCCCTCTTTCTCAAAGACCACAACATTCGCCGTCGAGAAAGATCCTGTGAAGGAGCTATCTTTGGCCAAAGCAGAGAAATAGAGTTGTAGGAAAGGGGCCAAATCAGCGCTGAAAGTTTTAAAGAATTCTGCGGGGAGGCCATCTGGGCCGGCAGCCCGACCTGAGGCACAGCGCTTAAGTGCAAAGTGAATTTCTGAAAGAGTAAATGACTGGTCTAGTGACTCTTTGTCCTCTACAGAAAGGGTCGGTCGTTGTATACCAGTTAGTAGTCGGTCAAAAGCCTCTGGGTCAAACTCACATTCTGATTGATAGAGGCGGGTGTAGAAATCCCGAAAGAGCTCTACTATCTCTGTATCATTTGTGACTAAATTCCCCCCCGTTGGACTACGCAGGGCCGCTACGCGTTTGGCTTCTTTTTGACCTTTTAGAGCATTAGCTAAGAGTTTACCGGCACGATTGCTTTCCCGATAGTACGTCCCTTGCTGTAGTTCTATATTTTTGGCCGCTGCAGTCGTTAAAAGCGAGTTATATTGGAAACGCAAGCGTTGCAAGCGAATCAACACACCTGGGTCAGCACGAGAGGTAAGAACACGCTCACCGGCCTTGATCTGCTGCTCTAGTACTAAGAGTTGCCGTTTACGCTGCTTCCCTAAACGGATTTGATAGCTAGTGATGGTAGCACGGATAGACGCTTTAAAGCCCTCCCACCATGCCCAGTTCATTGTATCATGGGGTGAATTAAAGTGGAAGTAATCTTGTATGGCAGCCCGTATGTCGGCCTGAAAATCCTGTTGTTCAAGCAGGGTCCGATCAAAATACCAAGCCCGTGGATTATCCCTCTGTGCACTAGTGTCCAAAAGGAAGGAAATAGCAGCATGGTCTGAGATGTGCAGAGAGTGTATCTTGGCTGTATCCGTGCTGGAGATTAAGGCTTTGGATACGAGGAAGAAATCTATCCTAGATTGTGACTGGTGTGGGGGGGAGAAAAACGTGAATTCTAAGTCCGAAGGGTGTAGCAACCTCCATAGGTCTACTAAAGCTAGATCTTTAATCAATGACGTTAGCGTGAGGTGACTCTTGGTGGGACCACTCGTTCTGGGTGGTTGCCTATCTACCAATGGATCAATTACCTGGTTAAAATCGCCTCCTATTACTAACGAAGTATTAGCAGAAGCTTGTGCAACCTGGGCAAGGTTAGCAAAGAAAACAGGATCATCCACATTAGGAGCATATATACATATAAATGTCAGTTCAAGATTACCTACTTTAAGGTGGACTCGGGACCACCGACCCTCAGTATCAGAACTGCTATCTATAACAGTGGCTTGTAAGGATTTCCTAATCAAGATGGCTACCCCACATCTCTTCGCTATAGCGGGAGAGTAGGCGGCCACCATGTAGGGTTTAACATTGAGCTTCAGTGTCTCCTTGGCATTTAGATGCGTTTCTTGGAGAAAAACCAAATCAGCATTTTCGTGATTTAAGTAACTAAGGATTTTCTTCCTTTTTATCGGATTATTAATGCCTTTGACGTTCAATGATAAAAGCTTACATGGGGCCATAGAGAAAACTGAATCTATTCAAGGCAGAAATATCATAATGCACACAATTTCCATTATCCCCCATCTTAACTGCTTGATTCAAAGAAGACCTAAACAAATCATATACAATAAGCACTATATCTGGTGTTCCCCCATACCAAAAATAAACACCGAAGTGTAGTAGAGAAGAAGCATAACCCCAATGAGTAATGGCGACCATATGTCTGCGGGAGGAAGCCCCGACGAGGGCCAAAACATTCTAAATATTAACTGTAGTAGCTACATAGGCTCCGGAGCCCACCGAGGTGCATGCAATGGAAAGGTCCCTCACAGGAGAGTCCGACGGTCAGCAGGCCATGATAAGCTAGGCCGCAGGGCCTCTGATCCAGGCTGTACGTGCAGCGTCGACGACACAAAATGGTGACCAGTTCCAAATCGATGGGCGAATAAAAGGTCCCTGGTTCAGCGCATTTGGTCCGCTTCTTTGGCTTCCAGATAGGCCGCAAGCACGTCCGGATCCTCAAAAGTCCTGGTTTGATTATGAAGAGTAACTCTAAGTTTCGCCGGATACATTAGGCCAAAGCGCGCTTGAAGCTGCTGCAAACGCGGTCGAAATTCGAGGAGTCTTTTCCTGCGGTCCACTGTGGGCTTCGCCAAGTCGGGGAAGAATGAAATCCGATGACTCTCATAATCCAGCCGGGGGTTTGCACGGGCAGCGTTTAGAATTTGTTCAACTTGCTGGTATCTCAACAATCGGAAAATGATGGGCCGAGGGGTCTTCCGGTTGAGCGCCAAAGTCGTGGGTACTCGATGGGCCCGATCAATCTCCAAATCCTTGGTGAACGTTGTTTTAAGCAAGGAGGGAAGCAATTTAGAGAGGAACTCTTTCATATCTCCTGATTCTGCTCCCTCCGGAATTCCCACGAGCCGTATATTGTTGCGACGGGCTCGGTTGTTACTGTCTTCCAGCTCCTTCTGAAGGGCCTGCACTTGTCGTTCGACTTTGTCCAAGTTTGCCAAGCGGACCGCATGCGAGTCAAGAGTACCCTCCATTTTGTCCTGTCTCAGCGATAACCCCTCTAGCCTGTCCTGTAGCTTGCCGAGGTCTGCCCGCATGGATCTGAGTGCTTCACCGTTGGATTGCACAAGTTCTTTCACGCCGCGGATCTCATCTAAGATCTCCTGCTGCATCGCGGGACCCTCCCGGAGTGGAACCATCTTCTGTGGGGACGGCGGCTCAGTTTTAGAGCGTTTGCCATGGGAGTTCGTTGGAGAGCTGAATTCGAGACGCGCTGGCTTGGGCCCCGCCATCCCCCCGAGGCACCCCGGTAGGATCAGAGCCCGACTAAAAAGATAAGTTGTATTAAAGTCAGGATTCTGAGTAGGCCACTCGGGAGCTTCAGCGTTAAGCGTCTATCCCGCTGGACATCAGGCTCCGCCCCCCCCACTAGGACACTTTTAATATTATAGCACTGCAGTGGCTAAAATCCCAGTGTCATGGTTGGTGCCTCTGCAAAACTGATACTCTTGCATGCTGCAGCACAGAGTTGTTGCAGACTTCTGGAAGCTTCCACTGTATGTTGGAGTAACACCATTCAGCAGGATGGGTCGGGTCGGCTGCACGGTCTCCGCCGTTGTAGGCACTGGATGTTAGAACTCTCTGGCCACCAGAGAGGGTCCAGTTATACATGTAATTGGACATCATGCTTTTAAATATTAAAATTACATCCACATCCCAAAATACATTTTAGAATACCCTGAACTTACACATGTCTGGCATGCTCACATCAATGTCACATGGAGGCATGCAATAGGCATGTCCAGGGCATTCCAGAAAAGATGCATGTGTGGGCCTGATTTCAAAACAGGGTCACATTTTTTCAGCTGGTGGCAGATGTGTCCTTATGTATTCCTGTTCCTGGGCACGAATAGATATTTGAAAAGTGCTCATTTCTGTCAGCTGTCAACAGTGCAAGAAGAGGAGAATGCCCCCTCACTCCCACAATATTTTTTGCCAACTCAAAAAAACTAGTGAATATATAGCAAGGCCTTATTGTCTGCTGTTGCACCACTGCACAGCTCTGTTTCTAAAATGTTAGGCTGCAATGCAAGGTGCTCCTGAGTTACGATTTATCAAGCTGCAGCACCTATGAAATAAGTTTTGTTTTTAATATGGAATATTCACAAGTTTTGGTGTTGAACCTATAATTGATTAAAAAGAAGTTTACCGTCTGATGTGGATGATAAACAGTTCATTCCTCCCTCGGTACGCTCTGACAAAAAATGTTTAGAATTTTTCGGGGGCTTTTTTGGTGACTATTTTGCAGTGATTTATTTTGTCACTGATACTAAGGATTGTTTTCTACATACAATGCATGTGTGGCAACATTTACATGTATGCAGGAGTAGCGTAGTGGTTAAAGCACTGGCTTGATAGACAAAAGATCAGTATTCAGTTCCCAATGGTACTCCTTGTGGTCTTGGACGAGCCACTTAACCCTTCATTTCCTTGGAAGAAAGGCCTGCCAGTCTACCTTTGGTCACCTGCCCAGGAGCTGCTGGGTTGCCAGAAGTCAACATTGACTGGGAGGTGCACTTTGTGGAGACATAGCCTAATGGTTAGAGCACTGGCTTGGTGACTAGGGTTTTATTCCCACTAGCACTCCTTATGGCCTTGGGCAAGTCATGTAAGCCTCCATTGCCTTGGAGAAAAGGCCTGGCAATCCGGTTGACAGGAGTCAGCACAGACTTGAAGGCACTGGCATGTCTATAGGGCCAATACTGCAAAGGTTCATATCTGGCACATCCAAGTGTCTGGCCTCTTACATCACAGTCCTGCCCTATATTGAAGTGGACACATTTATCCTTTAGGGCAGAGACTAGGCAATTTTAGAGAGTATTTACATTTATCCACCATCACTGCTGCCCCTCCCACAGAATTTCAGATGTTTTGTCATGATTGTTCCAGATTTCACCTAAACAGCTTTTGTATAATGTGTCTTCACATAGAATTGGGGTCATTCCGAGTTGCGAATAGCAGGGATGGACGTCGCGTTACGTTGTATGGAGAGGTTAGATGGGGCAGGAAAGGGGCAGTGAGGGGCGGAGTTATGGTAGGCAGTGGGCAGTCCACGGCCCCGGATGTACAGGGCCAATTCTAATGTCAGTCCCGTATGCCCAGGGCTGGCAGACTGAACGAGGAACTTATCACACCTCTGAGGTGGAATAAGTTCCCCTAGTTGGTGGGGGACAGCAGGTCCAGGTAGCGAAGGAGGTAGGATGGGGTGGAGGAGAAGAGGAGATTGCCAGCAGCCCGACCCTGGCATTGGAAGGCCATATCAGGGTCGGATTACGGGTAATGAAACATCTGTTTGGCGGCCAGGGATCGCAGCTCCTGAATGGAGCCACGGTGTCATGGTAACCGGACATCATGGCACTGAGACTCCATTCAGGAGCCTTGCCTGAGTTAGCCATTCTAGGCCTGTACGTGCAGGCCGACCGGGATCGAGGTCCTGGCCTGCACATATAGGCCCGGATGCGATTCTGATCTCATGGGGCTAGATGTGCCCTGCAGGATCAGAATCCTGTCTAACTCTGTGCATCCGATTCCGACTGGGTGCACAGAGGGCCGGTACATCCAGGATGGAATCAGGCCTAATGGGAACAATTTTCAAAAGCTGTTCATTTGAATAAATGTCTATTAGTCCAGATTAATATGTTATTTGAAAATTGTCCACCTACTCTGAGAATAAACATAGGCATGGATGATTCTTAGAGTTTGTGGGGCTCTCAGTACCTATTGTTTAACTTTGACAGCAGCTGCCTTTGCTGCCCCTGAGAAGTTACGACCACAGATAAACACCTAATCTGCCTAATGGTTATGTCGGTCCTATCCTAACATAATGGGGCCCTACTATTCTCTGCATATATCTCACCTGATGAGTGAACTCAATAAAAAATGTCTAGATTTTGTCATATTTTCTTTCATTTTGTAGCCCCCTCTGGGTTAATTTCTCCATAATCATCAAATACCAGGGACCCTTTCCTGTTTTCATTAAGATGCTTTAAGACTTCTAGGGCCTGATGTTCTTCTAGGCAGGCTGTGTGCCACATCGGCACATAGCCCTGCCCACCAACCCTTAAACTCAGACATTCAATGCTGGAGTCATATGCAGCCCTGGCATTGAATAAATGGGTATCGCCACACAGCCCGGAAGCTGGCAAAGCTCACTGGGCAGCAGCGATATCGCATGCTGCCTGGCTAGCACTTCTGCCATAAAGATAGACGAGGGTTTTCCTCGCCTATTTTTTCAGCACAGAGCACTAACCAAGCAGCATGCAATATCACTGCTGCCAGGTTATCTCATGCCCCCGCCTCCGATCCACTCCAGAATGCCCCTGACATCCCCAATGCCCCTGACATCCTCAAGGGACGTGTAGGGGACATAGATGTGTGTGCCATTGAATATCACATGGTTTACTAGGCTAAATGCCCTTTGAATATCGGGCCCCTAGCTGCTACAGGAGATGAAAGAACTTTGCCCTCAACTTTACCTGCCGTGCTTTTAGTAAGGTCTTAATGGAATTCAAGTCAGTATTAATACTTCAGATTTGGTTAATATTTAATAATTCATACAGCTTGTGCCAGAACCCCATCTAATTTTCATAAGTTTGTGTTGCTTAGAAATAAATTCTTTCAAGTCGTAACAGGGATTGACACAAATTCATTATGGGCTATTTCACACAAAACATGGCTCAGATTGGATAATTGTTTCAGCTTGAATTATGTCTCATAAAAATGCAGGCATTTTTAGCATGTTTGGCCAGACTAACAATAGAGCAAAAGGTAGTAGAGAGGATCCTGCTTCTCTACTGTAATAATTTTTGAATGATTCTTCTGAGACTGAGAACTATATAAAAGGACAGCATAGCTGTATTAAAAAACATGCTAACTAAAATCAATGATTCAATTAATACTGTTCTTATAAAATAACAGATTTCTAAGTCACTAAGAGAGCATTTTCATATTACCAGAAGGAAGAACATTGTTAAGGATGGAGGTACCATTCATCCTCAGAAATGATTCCGAAATGAAAGGTAAAACAACATAAAAATGCTGCATCCAACGTATTTGTATCTTTATTTCAGCTGGTTGTAAGCTACAAGCATAAAGCAACATTAAGAACCTAATATAAAAAATGTCATATTAGGTCAAGCCAAAATTCCATCTAGCCCAGTATCCTGTTTCCAACTGTAGTCAATCCAGGCCACAAGTGCCTGGCAGTATCCTCCAAAATTGCAAGATTCTATGCTACTTATCCCTGGGGTAAACAGTGTCTTTCTGCTGTTGCTGTTGTTGTTAAGTGAAGTCTAGTCAAGGTCGACTCATGGTGATCCTGTAGATAGTTATCCTAAACTGTGTTTTGTCTTCAGTCAGGCAATTAATTGTTGATAGAGTGGCATCCATTTCTGCTATTATTGTATCGATCCATTGCATTGCTGATCTTCCTCTTTTGCAATGACCTCCAACCTTGCCAAGCATGATGTCTTTCTCTAATGATCTTTCTCTTCACATGATGTCTCCAAAGTATAGAAGTCAAAGTTTAGGTTTGATCTCCTTTGCAGGTCTCCCTTAATAATGGGTTAGACTATTCCTCCAGGAATTTTTTTAAACCTTTTTTTAAATTCAGCTATGCTAACATGTGATTTTATGTGTATGTTCAATTGTGTATGTACAGTTGGAACAACTCAGAAGAGTAATTGATGGACGGTGATAAATTACAGCAAATGCATGAAATGAACGAATGAATTTATTTTATTACATCCTCTGGCAATGAGTTCTAAAGCTTAATTATGCACTAAAAGCCGGATCTCAGTAGGGCACATCTGGGATGTCTAGATGGCCACAAGCAGGATGGGTCCACTAGGACCTGATTCTGCACTATGGAAGCCAGACGTTCTCGCGGGTGCAGGATCGGGCCCTGAGATGGACCGACATGCCCCTGCATACCTGGGGACGTCCACCCTACTACTCAGTGGACCTGCTGCAGTGAAACCCACTGATTCCCTGCTGCCTGACCCCCGGCAGGGCAGCCAGGGCCTGGATCAGGCGACTGGGATCTACCGGCATCCACTCCCAGCCCTGGGTGTGCTTCCATCTCCGTGGTGGAATAAGCAGGATGTCCGTCCCCCTTTCGCAGGACATACAGGGCCGTGACCTGAATTGGCACTGTATGTCTTGCCACCTCGGCCCACTCTTGCTCCACCCAGTTTCTGTCCTCTCCCGCCCCCATCGGCTCTGCCCATTCTGTGGCTCTGGCCATGCGGGATGTGAGGAATGCGGAATCGGAGCAGGACTGCTAGTGGGGCTGCACAGCTACGTGCCTTGCAGAGTCGGGTCATAAGTGAATAATACTTTATCCAAGTTGTTATAATTGTACTATCTAGTAACTTCATGGCCCATATTAGTCTTTTTACTTTTTGAAACAGTAAACAATTGATTTGCATTTTGGTATTCCACTCCACTCAGGATTTTATAGACCTCTATCATATTTCTCCTCAGCAGGGCCAGCCCCAGAGTCGGTTAAAGGTGTTGGCACCCTAGACAAATCTTAAGCCTTAACCCCCCCCCCCCCCACGACTGTCGGAATCCATTGTTTAAAAATCAAAAATCACCCCTGTAATAATGCAGTGACTCCCAAAATAACTAAGTAAGTGTTTTTGTCGGACAAGCTACCGTGAGAAGCAGATCAACACCCAACTCACAAACCAGCCAAGTCCATTTTAATCAAATAGGTTCTAAAATCAGAATCTGAAAAGTGCAAGTGTGGCAACGCCAATGGGGTTTTCTCTTCCCATTGGTGGTTCTATCTGTTGATGATATCTGTGGCTGACCAATTGTTTGAAACGCAGCTTCTCTCATAAGCACTGTGAGCTGTGTTGTTTTTTGGTGGTTGGCAAAAAAGTCCTGTTGTATTGGGGGACAGAACTTTGTTGCACTTGATACAGAATCTTATGGTGACTCGAAACGTGCACGTCGTGCAGCTCAACTTGTTCCAGACTGGCCAACAACGGTACAGTTGCCACACTTGCACTTTTCAGATAATTCTCTTTTGATTCTGATTTTACAACCTATTTGATTAAAATGGACTTGGCTGGTTTGTGAGTTGGGCGTTGATTTGCTTCTCACACCAGCTTGTCTGACAAAAACACTTACTTAGTTATTTTGGGAGTCACTGCATTACTGCAGGGGTGATTTTTGATTTTTGGACATGTATTGATTCTTATCATCCTTGGGGTTTTTGGTTTTGATTGGAATCTATTGTTCAGCTTTCAATGTCCTGCTCTTTGCTGCCCCTCAGATGCTGCCATCCTAGGTGACCACCTAGCTTGCCTAGTGGTTGGGCCAGCCATATCCCTCAGTCATCCTTTCTCCAAGCTGAAAAGCCCTAACCTCTTTAGCCTTTTCTCCTATGAGAGTCGTTCCATCCCCTTTAATATTTTGGTCACCTTAAGAACATAAGAACATAAGATATGCCATACTGGGTTAGACTAAAGATCCATCAATCCCAGTATCCTGTTTCCAACAGTAGCCAATCCCAAAAGGTAGACAGATTCCGCTTATCCCAGGGGTAATTAGTGGATTTCTCCAGTCCATTTTAATAATGGTTTATGGATTTTTCCTCCAGGAACTCATCCAAACTTTTCTTAAACCCAGCTACACTAACAACTTTTACTAAATCCTCCAGTAACGAATTCCAGAGTTTGATTATGCGTTGAGTGAAAACATATTTTTACTGATTGGTCTTAAATGTGCTATATTGTAGCTTCATTGCATGTTCCTTAGTCTTTCTACTTTTTGAAGGAGTAAACAACTCATCTATTTTTACCTGGTTCACTTCATTCATTATTTTGTAGACCTTTATCATATCATCCTTTCTCTGTACCTTTACTAATTTCGCTATACCTTTTTTGAGAAGTAGCCAGAATTGCACCCAACACTGTCCACAAAAGCACAAACACTCAGAAAAGTTAAGCTAGCAAAGAATAAGTGAGATGAAGAAAAGAACAACCCAACAGTGTGAATTGAGTGCAGCAGATAATTTTATTGTCCAATCTGTTATTCTGCCCTACTCGGCTGTGTTTCGACTTTCGTCTTGGTGTAACCTCAAACACAAAACAGAATAACTGAACATCTACATATGGAATATTAATTAAAATAATCCCTTTGAGATTTCTTACAAAAATACATTTTTACAATATTTATATTTATTTGTAACTGGATGTTTTTTGCTTATTATTATTTTCAAGATCCTTTGTTTTGAATGTTATTATTTTATTTCCCTCTTTTCCATGTGCAACACACTACCATTTTATTGGTTTTGAATTGTAAAAACAATACTTTTTATCACAATCCATATAATTTGGATTAATTTGCATGTTCTCATTGAACAGGCATTATGAGGGACATCTGTTTACAGTACCTTATTTTCATTCTTTTTCCTAACAGTACCCCATGGTAATAATTTTTTTTTTAGTACGTAGCATGAATAATATTGTTATTGTGGACCAGTGGAACAACAATATAATGAGAGTAAAAATATTTTAAATCAGAAGTTGATTTAAAAAAAAAACACATAACAATAGCCAATAAAATAAATATATTCTAATTTCTATGGCAATTGATGTTGCGAGATGCTGGCAGGAAATCATGTTTAGATACGGCTGCCACAATTTACAAGTTTCTACTCACGCTATAAACCTACAACTCCCTTGAGTCTGGAGCGATCATAATGAGATAAGAAAGCTATGTGACACTTTTTCAACAGCGTAAAACCATAATTATATAGTTGGCTTTATTTTTGTTAAGTTTATTGTTGAATTACACACCACCATTTAGTAAGCATACCCCAAAGTGTCTGGTTGGAGCATGCAAAAAGCTCCATTGGTTCTATTATAGTCTTGCCACAAGTGCAACTAGCGCTCTGTCCCCCGGGAGGATTTTGTAATTTGATGACTGACACAAAGAGATCAAATTAACAAAGATATTACAGATGTCTTGCTAAATTGAATATTTATCCTAGAACCACCTTTTGTACATAGTATACCCAAGTATTCCAGCAAGGTGGTTGATAATAACACTATGGAGATATTGATGACCCAAGATAATTAATACAGTGCCTTGCAAAATTATTCATCCCCTCAGTTTTTGTCCTGTTTTGATTAATTATGTACAAAAATGGAGCTTCATTTGGATGTCAGTTAATGGCCCTAACAATATAGACCAAAGGATTGTGAGTAGAATGACAATAAAACACCTTCTAGATAACATTAAGAAAGGTCTATACTGAAAGGCTGAGAGTGCATATGTATTCATCCCTTTTGTTATAAAACCCCTACATAAGATCTGGTCCAACCAATTAACCGCAAAATATACATAATTTGTTGAATAAGGTCCCCCAAGTGCAATCTGTGTCATATGATCAGTCGCGTGATGTCTGTATAAATATACCTGTTCTAAAAGATCCTTGACTCTGCAACACCACTAAGCAAGCACTATGAACATCGATGTGCACTCCAAACAGGTCAGAGACAAAGTTGTGGAAACATAAATCAGGGTTGGGTTATTAAAAACAAATCCCAAATTCTGATTATCCCACAGAACAACATTAAATCCATGATAACAAACTGGAAGAATATGCCACTACACCAAACTAGACCATAGACCAGGCAAGGAGGACAATAATCCAAGATGCTACAAAGACACCAAGGATAACACTAAAGGGGCTGCATAGATCCACAGCAGAGATGGGAGCATCTGTTCATAACGCCACCTTAGGCCATATACTCCACAGAATGGGGCTTTATGGAAGTGTGGCCCAAAATGCAGGGGGCATGGGGAAAAGAAGAAGCATTCTGGATTGTGTTGGAAAGAGGAGATGGCACTGTCATCCATGCTGGTGTAGTCTACAGACCTCTGACTCAAATCAAAGAAATAGATAACTAATTGATTATTGATATTGCAAAGTTAGCCACAAAGGGGGAAGTGATCATATTGGATGACTTTAATCTATCCGATGTGGATTGGAGTACTCCTTCTGCAAATCTGGAAAGAAGTAAAAAAATTGTGGATACTTTCCAAGATGCGTTACTTAGACAAATGGTAATGGAACCAACCAGGGAACGCTCAATGCTGGATTTAGTGCTCACTAACGGAGATAGCATGTCGAATGTCTGGGTGGGTGCTCCTGTGAGCAGCAGCGATCATCACACGGTATGGTTTGAGATAAAAGCCAAGGTGCAGTCCAATCATAGCAAGCTCAAAGTCCTAGACTTCAAAAAAAACTCACTTCAGTAAAATGGCCAGGTACCTGAAGGAGGAGTTGGCAGTGTTGGAGGGGATAAGGGAAGTGGAATTGCAATGGGCTAAACTAAAGGTGACAATAAAAGGGGAAACAGATACATATGTAAGGAAAGTAAATAAAAAGAAGAGGAGAAGGAAACCTATTTGGTTCTCCAAAGAAGTGTCTGCTCAAATAAAGGCAAAAAACACAGTTTCACAAAATTCAAAAGCTTGCAAACAGAGGAACACAAAGGAATACAGGATCAAACTAAAAGAGACAAAAAGAGAAATTAGGAAAGCAAAGTCAAAGGCAGAGGAAAAGATGGCTAAAGATGTGAAGTGTGGTGACCAAACTTTCTTCAGGTATATTCGGGAGAAGAGGACAATCAGAGGTGGAATTGTAGGACTCAGAATTGCTGGGAACGGACTCATGTGGAGTGACATTGAAAAAGCAAAATTGCTAAACAAATACTTCTGCTCTGTTTTTACTAAAGAAAATCCTGGGGAAGGACCAGCTGTGACTCCCAAATATAAAAATGGGAATGAAGTAGATACCACACCATTCACAGAAGATGATGTGTTAGAACAACTTGCAAAACTGAATGTGGACAAGGCCATGGGACCAGATGGAATACATCCCAGGATACTGAAAGAGCTCAGAGAGGTTCTTGCAGGGCCATTAAAGGATGTTTTTAACAGTTCCTTGGAAACAGGAGAAGTTCCTCAGGACTGGAGGAGGGCTGATGTGGTACCTCTTCACAAAAGGGGTGACAGGGAAGAAGTGACAAACTACAGGTCGGTGAGCCTTACCTCGATGGCGGGAAAAGTAATGAAGACGCTCCTGAGAGAGAGAATAGTGAACTTTCTCAAAACCAACAGGTTGCATGATCCGAGGCAACATGGTTTTACCAAAGGACAATCTTGCCAAACAAATCTGATTGAGTTCTTTGACTTGGTGACCAGAGAACTAGATCAGGGGCATGTGATGGATGTCATCTACCTGGATTTCAGCAAAGTCTTTGATACTGTTCCTCATAGGAGGCTTATCAATAAACTCAATAGTTTGGGGATGAGTCCCTAGGTGGTGAACTGGATCAGAAATTGGTTGACTGACAGACGGCAGAAGGTGATGGTAAATGGAGCTCACTCGGATGAAAGGAGGGCGATTAGCGGGGTGCCCCACGTTTCGGTCCTGGGACCAGCACTGTTCAATATATTTGTGAGTGATATTGCTGAAGGACTGAATGGAAAAGTCTGTCTTTTTACAGATGACACGTACATTTGCAACAGAGTGGACTCCCCTGAGAGATTGGATAACATGAGGAAAGATCTACAAAAGCTGGAAGAATGGTCTAATGCTTGGCAGTTAAGATTTAATGCAAAGAAGTGCAGTGTCATGCACTTGTGAAGCAGAAATCCAAGGGAAATGTACGCTATAGGGGATGAGCAGTTAGTGTGCACAGACCAGGAGAAGGACCTTGGTGTGATTATTTCTGAGGATCTCAAGGTGGCAAAACAGTGCGACAAGGCAGTGGCAAAAGCCAGGAGGATGTTGGGTTGCATTCAAAGAGGAATAACCAACAGAAAGGAAGAGGTACTAATGCCACTGTATAAGTCACTGGTAAGGCCTCACTTGGAATACTGTGTTCAGTTTTGGAGATCATATCTCACAAATGATGTAAAAAGACTGGAAATGGTTCAGAGGAAGGCGACCAAAATGATTTGGAGCCTGCATGAGAAGCCTTATGAGAAGAGACTTGAAGACCTAACTATATACACTCTGGAGGAGAGGAGGGATAGAGGAGATATGATTCAGACCTTTAAATACTTAAAGAGTATTAATGAACAAACAAACCTCTTTCAAAGATGGGGAAGTTGTAAAACTAGAGGGCATAACATGAAGCTGCAAGGAGGTAAATTGAAAGGCAATGTCAGGAAATACTTTTTCACTGAAAGGGTGGTGGATGTTTGGAATGCCCTCCCGATGGAAGTGGTGGGGGCAAATACAGTGACAGAATTCAAAATGGCATTTATTTTATTTAACAGGTTTACATTGTAACTTAAACTTGGTAATGTACATTAAACAGAGACATTGATAACTTGGATTTTTCTGAGCAATGGAGGGTTAAGTGACTTGCCCAAGGCCACAAGGAGTGGAAAGCTGAACCCTAGTCTTGTGGTTCCCAAGCCAGTGCTCTAACCATTAGGCTACTCCTCTGTGAGACAAACACAATGGATACCTCTATAACAACAGGATAAAATCAAAATAAACTTAGCTATCTAATTTCTCAACCCATGGAGCGGTGGGTTCATCCCTAAACAAAGACATGGGGAGGGATGACCTGCACCTGAGTGGCAGGTGCACCTACTCTTGTCATCTTTCTGGGAAGACTAGATGGACCATACTGGTCTTTATCTGCCATCATATACTATGTTATTATGTAAAAAACAGCCAGTGCTTAAGGGAAATTGAAAAAAAAAAACGCAACACACTTTTTAGTGTTTACACAAACACATGGAAGAAGGTTCTCTGGTCAGATGTGAAAAAAAGGAACAATTGACCTTTAGGACAATCGTGGGAATTACCCATGTGCGACATTAACCCAACACTTCCCATCACCCCGCAAACAACAGTCAGACAGTGAAACATAGTGGGGGCAGCATCATTCTGTGGGAATGGTTCTCATTGGCAGAGACAGGAAAACTGGTCAGGATTGAATGAACGAAGGCTGGCACTACGTAAAGGCTCATTTTTATGAAAAACTTGTTTTAGTCTGCCTGAGATTTGTGACTGGGATGTAGGTTCACTTTCAGCATGACAATGACTGTAAACATACCTCTAAAACTGGTTTAATGGGAAACATGTAAATGTCTTGGAATGGCCAAAGCCCAGACCTCAGTCCAATTGAGAATCAGTGGCATGGGTTGAGGCTTGCTGTACCCCAATGCAACCCATCTAACTTGAAGAAGTGGAACAGTTTTTCCTTGAAGAATGTTGAGAATCCCAGTGGCCGGATGTGTTAGGCTGATAGGAGACATACCCCCAAGAGACTTGCAGCTGTCATTGCATCAGAATGTGCCTCAACAACTTATTGATTGGGGGGGGGGGGGTGAATACATATGCACACTCCTTGTTTTTAATTTTTTTTTTTCATTTTGGATTGTGACAAAGTAAAGGATACTTTGCACCTTCAAAGCCAAAGGCATGTTGTGTAATGCACATGGTGCTAGCCCGCAAAACTCCATTTTCATTCCATGTTGTAACACGACAAAACAGAACAAACACTGAGGGGATGAATACTTTCACAAGGCATTATGGATCCAGTATGCCATATCTGATTGTTTATTAAAGGCAATATGGAGAATGTTTTTTTTTTATTTCAGATATATATACCTTAGGATTTTCTCTCTATAATTTTTACTAAATGGTCTGACAGTTTTATTTACCTTTTTACCTCTACTCACATTTAGGATCAATTATGATTTATGATACTGGTTCAAAGTAGTTTATTGAAATCCACTTACTTAGCCATACATGCATAATATGGATTATGATCAAAATGTTTTGCAAGGTTAATGAAATACAAATGTTTTTTTTATTACTATCACACTCATATATTACTTAGGGGTATGTTTCCAAAGCAGCAGTAATGGCCTCCGTGCAATATCGGAGCCGTGGCCCGTGCGATATTGGAGCTTGCGGCCCTATTGAATTCAATAGGGTCGCGGCTCTGATATCGCACCGAGGCTGCTACCACTGCTTTATAAACATACCCCTTAGAGTCTTCAAAAACATCTTCTTGATCTTATACCATTGTGTGTATGTGTTTTTTTTAAATAATATGGCAATATATATATATGTTATTTATTGATTTATATTCTTATTTTATTTTTGTCACCGATGTCATTCATTTGATTTTAATATTATGGTCTTATCAACATGGATTTTGATGCATATAGGAGTCCCTTTATAATTAAGTTTTATGAATGTTGATTGTTGATGTCAGTTTTATGCTTTTATTGGTTTAATATTTCATATGTAGATGTTCAATTATTCTGTTTGGTGTTTGAGGTTACACGAAGGCATGCATTGAAACATAGCTGAGTAGGACAGAAAAATAGATTGGACAATAAATGTATCACACAATTCATGCTGGTGGGTTGTTATTTTCTGGATGCTTCAAAATGAACTCAGAAGTGGAGGAAAAAGGTTTGATTTATCATTCTGAGGTTCTTGCACTGGGAGCTACTTTTCAACTGAGATTTCCATGTAAATGTGTGCGGTACGCTATGAGGATCATTTCAAAAAGGTTTATTTGCAATTTGGCTGTCTGAAGACATGCATGTAGACATCGAAATCATGGGCACGGCTCCGTGGCCATTCAATAAATGACATTCTTAGACGCCTTCCATGTAGAGACATCCAAGTAGACACAGGTGGCAGAGGCACGTTCTGGGAGGAGCAATGGATTTATACCTTCCTGTTTGATTTCAGGAACAGCAGAGATATCTGCAGGCACATTCAGGTTTATACCTGCTCCAGGCATGAATAGACATCAGGATAGTGTTTGTTTTTACCTTAAAACATGAAAAGGGTGTAAAGAAGACAGAAAATTACACGATTAGCCTTAGATCACAAAGACCCACAGTGTGATCTGAACCCTGATCACTCTGCTCTTAAATCACTACTCTTTAACCATCATGCTATTAGATATCTTGCTTCTGAAAAAGCTAACCTGGGGATGTCTACATAGATGTTTCATATACATACATATGTTTCCGAAATTGTGCTTTAACTTGCATGTGCCTGCTTGTTTTTCAGACGTTCTGGCTTTGGTGAACCAGATTGAATGTTCCATTGTGAAATGTGCATCCAAGAGAACAAATTGGCTCATTTTTTTATTAATCCTCCCTGCTCCATTTCTTCATGGATGCTGAACAGCTGAAGGGCTAGTTCCAAGAAAGTTGCCACTCCTATTTCATTGTTATGTGACTTAGCACCTAATCTATTTTTGTTTGTTAATCTTCTTATTTTCCATCTATGGATATGTGGATTCTTTAACCCCATTTCCCTTTCATTTTTGTGGACTATGTGACCTAAGATTTTTCTTTTTTCTTATTGCTTGACTTCTGTATCTGGCTGCATTTCTATTTCAAAGTTTTCATTGCTTTGGTGTATAGTACACATTTTGAATAAAAAGCAAATCTTTAGAATCAAAAACGAATCAGGCAAGGTAATGTAATATACTAACAGAAGAGGGTTTGTTGCAACTACTTTTCTTATTTCTTCAAGCATAAAATATGTCAAAATTACTTCCAAAGGGAAGTCATGGGAATTGCAAACTGTCACAGAACTCCAGCTTGAACTTATGCCAGCTTTGAGTGGGATTTAAAAAATCCAGGTTTGAGGGCTGCCAAAGGTGAAGAAGTTGAAAAGTGCAAATGTACAGTGTAACACAACAGCACGTTTCCTCTTTACTACATTTGCAGACTTGTGCATAGCTGTGTAGGAAATCATGTTGAAATTGCCATGGTAAAATAGATCTCAATAGTGTAGCAGGATTTGTGTTAGAGGGTGTGAGGGGGGAGAGGAATAGTGGTTATGGATTGTAGTGTGACTGCTGAACTCTATCTTTATCGGTGGTATGGTGTGTATATGTCTCTACTTGTAGAGTTTTGAATCTGTGTGTAGGATGTCAGAAGGTAGGGTAATATATGTGGATTTCAAAGTTTGTGTGTGTGTGTGTGTGTGTGTGAGAGAGAGTGAGGGATGGACTCTGTGTATATGTCAGAGATAGGTGTGGGTGTGGGTGGGGGTAAGGGGGATGCAGGCGGATGTGTTGGTGGCTGTGCATGTGAAAGCTTCTCTCTCTCTCTATCCCCTGTGCTGCCCTCTGTCCAGCTGCACTCACTTTCTATCTCTTCCACCATCTTACAACCCCCCCCCCCCCCATGCATGCTCCATTGTGTGATCTTCCCCTACACTATCACTCCCTTGCACTACGAGATGTATTTAGAACTAAAGATATGGATAAAAGATAGCCCCGACTCCAAAGAACTTACACTCAAATGAAGACAAACAGACAAGATAAATAAAAAGCTTCAGGAGATATAGTCAAGAGACCCCCACCATACAGCCTAAGTCATTTTAGGGTCAGACTTGTTTATCCTACTTCTTCGTCACAAACATCTCATTCCTCTGCTGCCTCCAGCCTTACCATCATTGCTCCCTAATATCTCCTGATCCTTCCCTTTGTTATATCTCTCCTCCCTGGCTTCATCATCTCCCCCCCCCCCTCCACACCCACTTTTTCCTCCCTTAGTTCTCTTCACCTCCCCCTCCCTTTGCCTTTTACCTTCCCTGATGTCCATCATTCCTTCTGAAAAGCTGCAACAGCCAGCAGCCCAGGACCGCAGGGTCTCTCACGTGAAGCACTGCTTCTCCCCAGGGCCTGCCTCCTCCATCAATTGCAGTGCTTCCTGTTGAGAGGTAGTTGCAGGGTCTCTGATGATGATGTGCAGTAATGTCTCTCTCTGAACAGGAGGCCATGGAGAGAAACAGAGGTGTAAATCATCAGAGTGAGGCGATCATGGGAGGAGGCAGTGCTGCTCATTAAAGATCACGTTTCTGCAGCGCACCAGGTGGTGGGCCATAGGCATCAGTTGGTTTGTGCATGCGTGTGGATAGACAAAGTTGAAAACAAAAATATTTAACAAATCCTCCCCAATAAGTGTTATCATTTATGCAAAGCATGCCTAATAACAGGCACACACACGTTTGGGTGAATAGATGTTTGTGGGTATGCCTATGGATAGCATGTAAAGTATTTCCAATGACTCATCCCTGTCTGCATTAGGAACATACAGCAGATGGTTTTAAGTCATAATAAATAAAATCTACTTTTTTATGACAGTTGCAGTTACTAAACAGTTTTTTTAAATATTCCCCCTCCACTTCCAGAATTCAAAGTTGTTTTTGATGAATCATACCCATTATTTTTAAAGTATTCCCATCCATTTCTTTCATATGTCCCCCTTTCTCCTACTTTCCTGCTAGACCAGCTCATTTAACATTCTTTGCTGAAGTCCTTTAAAGTCCCAGTCACTCTTTGTACTGTCTTCTACATTTTGGCTAGGCTTATGTTATCCAGGTTTCCTTAGTAATCTCTTAAACATATTTTTTCATATCCTGCCATACCCAGCACATTTTTTCAGTTGTTTATGGAATTCCTGTTGCGTGAGAGGGCAGCTATGTTCTATTCACACACTCATGTTCCCAGATGTGGCCTCCAGGGTTTACCCCGCCTCTCTTGTTCAGCAGTCAAACATTCATAGCCTCAAGGTCACTCAGCAGTGATCTTCTAGTATAGAACAGGGAAACTTTGTTTGTATTTTTTTAGTATGCTTGCAAATTTTTTCTGAGGATGTTTAAAATGAAAAAAAGAATTTGAGCAGGAAATTGAGCCAAATCTTCCCAGCACTTTGTTTCAAAGGGCATTGAGGAATGGACTGAGGATCCTTCCATTCATGTGGCAGACTGTTGGGTTTTGATTTCAGTTGCATTATTAAGTTCACATGCCGCACTGTTGGTGCTCTTGTCATAATTTGACAAGCGGCCTTAGAAATTCCACTTTATCATCTTCAGGACCCTCTTTACTAAGCTATGTTAGCTTTTAATGCTTCTGTTAACGTGCACATGGTAGCGCTGCTTTAACAGTGAATGCAGCACACTCACTGCTAGCTTAACCTTACTGCCCTGCTAAAGACCTAGAAGATTATTTTGGAGGTGTTTACATGCATAGATAGTGGCTACATGAGCAAATGGTGATTTCAGAAAGCCCTGTTCCCTTTGCACAAGCTCTGAAGCATGCCCAGGTCTTGTAAATTATGGGAAATCATTTTCCTTAGTCTCCCATTTCTTATTTTTGCCTGGAAAGTACAAGGGCCCTGTGTGTCTTAGGCCGTTTGCATTGTTTTAACACACTTAGGTCCTACTCTGTGCAAACATTTGTATGTCAGTTCATCAGCTTTTTAATCAGCCCAGATCAATTTTATTAATGCCAAAGATTTTCAGTCGTTTTACTAAACAGCTGCAGCTTCTGCTTTGACCCATGGGATTCTTGTCTTGTGAGATTTCAAATTACAGCAAGTTATTTCCTGTCTAAGAATTATGCTCCAGAAATAAACCAAGTATTACAACAGCTGGAATTTTATTAATCACATAGCAATTTTTGCTTCAAGGAATGTTTCATCTTACACTCTACAGTATAGTATCAGTATAAGAAAATCTTGCTGAACTGTGATTCTATAGTCTCATAAAAATACCCCATAATTCAACAACATGATTACTACAAGAAAAGTGAAAACAGCCGAAAACAAAATACACTTAGGAAGAATGAAGTAGGATGGTCACAATTATCCTAAGATTTAGCTGAGAAATCCTAATAAGGAATATCTAAATGAAAAATGCAGTGAGAGCTCCAAGATGCACAGAAAATGAATACTTTATTAATGGTTCAGTTTTCTCCTTAAACCTTCATCATCGGGGATGGCCTGTCCATCATGTGAGAATGTTGTTCGAACAGGGCCCCGCACTTCAGGGGGTCCCATGCCAACAACATCCTGCACGTTTGGCTCCTGGCTCACCTCCCTACAGCGGCTCCCGGCTCCCGACAGGCTCAGAAACAGCGCCCTACAGTCACCAAAGTGAAGAGCGTTGTTTTTCTTCACTTCGGCAAATGTGCTGTAATGTAGATTGCTGGCGCGCTGAGTGCCGGGAATCAGGAAATGTCCTTTGACCTCCAGCGCGCCAGCAATCTACATTATAACACAGCTGCTGAAGTGAAGAAAAGCAATGCTCTTCACTTTGGCGACTGTAGGGCACTGTTTTTGAGCCTGCCAGGAGCTGCTGTAGGGAGGTGAGCAGGGGCCTCTAAAGCCTGCCGTGGGGCTCTTTGGGGAGGGGGGCTAGGGTTGGAATGGGCTGGGGGGGGGCTAAGATTGGAAATGAGCTGAGTGGGGAGAGTGCTTAAGATTGGAAATGGGCTGAGTAGGGAGGGGCTAGGATTGGAAATGGGCTGATGGGGCGGCTAGGACTGGAAATGAGCTGACGGGGGGCTAGGACTGGAAATGGGCTGAGTATGGGAGGGGCTAGGACTGGAAATGAGCTGATTGGGGGGACTAGGACTGGAAATGGGCTGAGTGTGGGGCTGGAATAGGATTGGAAATGAGCTGATTGAGGGGGGGTGCTAGGAGTAGAAATGAGCTGATGGGGGGACTAGGACTTGAAATGTTCTGATGCGGGGGCACGGGAGAATGGAACTAGAAGGGAGAGGATGCTGGGTGGGGTTGGAACTAGAAGGGAGCTGATGTTGGGGGAGGACTAGAATGGGGTGGGGCTGGGGGAATGAGGATGGAGAGGGGAAAAAATATTTTGTGTGGGAGGGAAGAAAAATCTACGATTGGCCGGGTATTGGGAGAGTAAGTGGGGATTGAGGATGGAAGGGTGAAATTTGAGGGATGATAAAGGAATAAAGAAAGAAATAGAGGAAAGAGCAAAAGAGGAAAGATCAGTATATTAAAGCAGATGTAGAGAGAAAATGGAAAAAATCTAGAAGAGAGAAGAAAGGACAAATGGAGAGCAGACAATGGAGAGTTAGCAGAAGACACAAATAAACCAGAAGAAAGTGACTAGAGAAATTGCAACTGAAAAATACAATGCCCAAACAACAAAAGGTAGAAAAATACTTTTTTATTTTGAATTTATTAATTGGAATATGTCAGCTCTGGGAAATGTGTATTGCTAACGTCTTTGCATTTTTGTTTAGAACAAGAGGAAATGAATTTATAGTTTTATTTCTCCAGTGTTGTTGTACATTCCAAGTTTGACTTTTGGGATCCCAATTTAATTATTGTCTTCATATTTCTAAATTGTGATCCCTTGTTCTTTGTTTGCCAATGGTCTATGTTCTGCATGTGTAACCAAGCTGAAGTATTCTGTTCATGTAGTTTCTATGTGACAGTGCCACTTGTTCTCTTACCCCAGTAGGAGATGTATTGGTATTCTCTGAGATGGTTTAATATTTACAGTGTTGCCTTTTGATAGGTAGGGTTTGGTGCTTTGTGGGTCCTGGTAGTGCTGTTATGATACGATGGGTTTGCTATGGGTTCTAAATGGGCAGTGTTTATAGTACTTCCTAATGTGCCTGTCTCTTGGCACTGGAGATTAGTAATGTAGAAATCTGTCAGTCGTTCTTTATCCAGACACTCACTAAGAGGCATGTTAACATTATGCTAATATTTATGCAAATAAGGCTCCTTATGCAAATGAGGCCTCACAATGAGTCTCCACACATGGTCCCGCACCCCCCTTGGGCTGCCCCTGTTCATCATATAAGATCAGCTACAATTTAGGTACAGTATCAAGCAAAAATGTTAACTGAATAGAAGATTACTTTGCTTTATATTGTACTGCAAGGTATGCATTTTGTTATGAAATTATTTTATTAAAAATGGAGTTCAAGTCAAGAGCATCTTAACATTATTAATTCACTTAGGGGTATGCTTACAAAGCAGTGGTAGTGGCCTCCGTGCAATATCGGAGCCGCGGACCCATTGAATTCAATACGGCCGCTGCTCCGATATTGCACAGAGGCCGCTACTGCTGCTTTGTAATCATACCCCTTAGAGTTTTCTACTTTGCTCTTACCTTCTGTTTTGGAAGTGACCTTGAACAACTGAAAATTACCTTTTCTAGTCAATCACACATTTTAAAAATATCCGTTTGATGCTGTAATATCTATCAAAATACAGAGTCAAAGTCACAGGAGATATTTGACATTTTAGGGCCTAATTACTAAGCTGAATTAGTTGTTAAAATGACAGTTATTATACACTAACAGTTAAAGTAAGGGCATTATGAGATTGACCTGTAGTGCGCAGTAGAAAACAAATATTAGAAGGAGGTTTGAGTCAGAGCCATACTTACTGATTAGGGTGTACCAGGCATATCCCCATACACTTAGCATAGGCTGGAGAACCTGCTGCATTAAGGTGGCAGCCACGCTTACTGTGAATGTACTCAACACCACCCACTTCATTAGAAGTAAGTGCATCTGTGCTGACTGGAACAATCACAGCATGAGCAAATGATGCCTGCAATAACCACGATGTACAGTCAATACCCTCTCCCTGCCCAACTCTATCCAATGCCCACTCCACTGCATGCTAAAAGATTACTGCAGCATTTTTGCTGCGCTAGTTCTTTTTAGCATGCGTTAATAGTTACCAGGGTTCCATGCTAACCGTTTAGCATGGGATTTAGTGTATAGTAACTATTACTGCACTTTGGTAAAAATGTTCCTTAAAGCAGTAGCATTTAGCGCTTCCTAAATTCTACATTGACAGCAGAGAATGGGTAGAGATTTGGTGGGAACTGTTCTTTAGATTTAATGTAGAGATAGTTACCATGTATTAACTAACACGGTGCAATTAATACCACCGGAATAGTTGCAGTTCACTTCACTGAAATATCTACAAGGTAATTAGCACACAGTAACAAATATTTCTGTGTGTTAACCATATAGGAGAGGAGGAGTGGTCTAGTGGTTGGGGCAAGGTACTTCAGTCCAGAAGGTCAGGGTTCAAATCCCACTAGAGGACAGCAACCTTGGGCTGGAAGGACTGGGGTTTCTAGTCCCACAGGTGCTCCTTGTGGTCTTGGGCAAGCCACTTAACCCTCCATAGCCCATGTTCCCTGTAAAATAGTTATCTCCAAGTTATAATGCCCTGTTCAATGTAATTTCAGTTTGCTTAATATAAACTGCACTGATGCAGAATAGCACAGTATATAAGAGAATGTAAATAAATAAATATAGGAAGATGCTGGAAACACCCTTAACCACTAACCCAGAAGCTTTGTGGTTATTGCACATTAATTTTGGCAATTAATAGGCATTTACTAAAAAATCTTACTGCACTTCAGTAAATAGGCTCCGGAGTAATTTTTTACAAACTTGTGAAAACATACTTAACTAAATTTTAGAAATATTTTGTCATCATCAAAATTTGAAAGAACTAAACAAATGCACTTGTTAGTCTCCTATGCTCAAGATAACTGCATCTTACCTCCTCAGGTGGATTTATCGTTTATTGTACTTGCATCGCCTAACTTCAGGCAGTTCTCTGATGACAGAGCCTGGGGTACTAGAAAATGTTATTGCCAATTGAAGCCACCAAATAAGCAAAAACAAGTACTGCATCGCTTTAGGAAAAAATGATTAATTTAATTAAAATGTTCTAAATATCTTATAAAAGAAAAATACGTCTTGTCAGTTCCAAAATGTAATAGAATATATTCCCTCAATATAGAAACAAAGAAACATGATAGCAGAAAAAGACCACACAACCTATCCAGTTTACCCTTCCATACTGGCTACTAAGCTCTACGGTGCCTTTTTATCTTTCAGAGATCTGTTTGTCCCATGCTTTCTTGAATTCAGATATAATCTTTGTCTCTACTACCTCCACTGGAAAATATTTCTGCAAATTACTCCAGAGTTTATCTCCCTCCTCATTGCAAAGCTTTGTTTCAGCTGAAAGATGTTATCCTTCTGTGCATTTATGCCATGGAGATATTTAAACATCTCTATCAAATCTCCCCACTCCCAACTTCCTTCCAAAGTATACATATTGAAATTTTTAAGTCTGTTCCCATATGGCTTATGACAAAGCTAACTGACAATTTTGGAGGCCACCCTCTGTATCGACTCCATCCTATTTATATCCTTTTTAAGATGTGGTCTCCAGAATTCACACAATACTCCAAATGAGGTCTTGCCAAAGATTTACTGTATACAGAGGCACTATCACCTCCTTCTTCCAGCTGGCCATTCCTCTCCCTAGGCACGCAAGCATCCTTCTGACCTTCACTGTCACCTTTTCTACCTGTTTAGCCACTTTAAGATCAACAGAAACAATCTCATACTTTCAAGGACAGAAGTACTTCATCCCCTATACTGTACCACTCCCTTGGATTTTTACAGACCAAATGCATGAGCCTGCATTTTTTAGCATTAAATCTAATCAACTATTCTTCAAGCTTTGCTAGATCCTTCCTCATGTTTTCTACATCTTTCTGGGTGTCTACACTATTGCAGGTTTTGAAATCATTCGCAACGAGGCAGACCTTGCCCAATAGCCCTTCCATCATATCATTTACGAAAATGTTAAAAAGAATCAGACCAAGGACAGATCCCTGTGGCACACCACTAGTGGCATCCTTCTCCTCAGAGTGAGCTCCATTTATGTGTACCCTTTGTCATCTCCCATTCAACCAATTTCTAACCTAGTCAGTCACTTTAGGGTCCATTTCTAGGGCTCTCAATTTATTTATAAGTCACCTGGAATGGTGTCAAAGGTTTTACTGAAATCTAAGTACACCACATCTAGAGATCTCCTTCAGTCCAACTCACTGGTCACCAAAATCAAAGAAATAAATTTGATTTGTCTGACAAGACATGCCTCTCATAAAACCATGCTGCCTCAGATCCTGCAATCCATTGTATTCCAGAAACCTCATTATCCTCTGTTTTAGCAGTCTTTCCATTAGTTTACTCAACACAGAAGTCACACTAACTGGCCTATAGTGTCGAACCTCATCCTTATTTCTACTACTCTCGGATGTGTCCCATCTGGCCCCATCGCTAGTTTAACTGGCTCCTCATGAACACAGTCTTCTGAAAAAAATTCATGATCCGCCTTACTTCTGTTTCTATTTGTTGGTGTTTTCTGATGTCTTGCTCCTGGCCCTTCATCAGTAAATACAGAGCAGAAATATTCTGCTTTATCCTCATCATCTACTATATATTTCTCTCCTTCAGTCCTGAGTCTAACAATACCACTTTTGCATTTCCTCCTTTGTCCTCCCCTTGCACTTACCACAGATCCTGTGATCTCTGCACTAGCAAGTATCGTGGGATTTTCCATGCTGCTGATGCAGGGATCGTGGGTCTTCATGGTAATTGCAAAACCTCCATGGTATCTGCAGGGAGGAAGTTGGAAACTTCCTCTGCAGATACCACAGGTCTTTTGGCAGCTATTGCCCCACAGCACATAAGAACATAAGAAACGCCATACTGTGTATGACCAAGGTCCATCAAGCCTAGTATCCTGTTTCCAGCAGTGGCCAATCCAGGTCAAAAGTAACTGTTAGATTTCCAAAAGGCACACAGGTTCCACAATGCTTGTCCCGGGGTAAGCAGTGGATTTCCTGGGTCCTCTTTAATAATTATTTGGACAAGTTTTTGGAGGAAAAGTCCATAAACCATTATAATAAAGCTTGTCCAAACCTTTTTTAAACCCAGCTACATTAACAGCTTTTACTACATCCTCCGGTAAAATATTTCAGTTTGATTACACATTGAGTGAAAAAACATTTTCTCTTATTAGTCTTAAATGGGTTACGTTGTAGCTTCATTGTGTGTCCCCTAGTCTTTCTACTTTTTGATGGCATAAACAACCAATCTACATTTACTTGTTCCATTCCATTCATTAATTTATAGACCTCTATCATATCTACCCTTAATCATCTCTTTTCCATGTTAAAAAGCACTAACCTTTTAAGTTTTTTTTCATAGAGGTATCCTTTCATCCCCTTTACAATTTTGGTGGATGCTCTCTGTATCTTTTCTAATTCCGTGATATCCTTTTTAAGATATGGTGACCAGAATTGCATACAATATTAAAGGTGCAGTCACATCATGGAATGATACAGAGGCATTATAACCAAGAATGGAATCATAATGATCTTCATTGACATCTCATCAGCATTCAACACAGTAGACCACAAAACTCTCCTGGAAAGACTACAAAACATTGGTCTACACGGTACCACCTTAAAATGGTTCCACTCATACCTAACCGAAAGGCAGATACAGGTCAAGGTAGGCCACAAAATCTCTCGACCCATAAAAGTCCTCCAAGGAGTACCACAAGGATCGGCCCTCTCAGCCCTACTATTCAACATCTACATCCAGCCAATATGCGACATCCTGAAAAAGAACAACATTCAATATACAATCTACGCCTATGATATCATGATATACACACCTATCACAGTTGACAACCCGGACTACTCAAAAATAACAAACTGCCTCACACAAATGACAAGATGGTGTCAAAACAACAACCTCTCAATCAACTACAGCAAGACTGAGGCACTAATCATCACTTGTAACCCAGACTTCATCCACCCACCAGACATCAAAATACAAAACACAACCATTCCAATAAAATCGGAAGTAAAGTACCTCGGAGTGACCCTGGACAATGAGCTGAACCTCAAGACACACATAAACAAAACAATCAAAAATGCATACTACAGGATGAGAATCATCAGAAGACTTAAGCCCCTTCTCGCCACTGAGCACTTCCATTCTGTATGCCAGGCTCTAATAACCCCCATACTGGACTTCTGCAATCCAATATACCTTGGACTAGCAAAACAAACACTCAGACCACTACAACTAGCACAAAACACGGCGGCCCGCATAATAACTGGCACAACAAGACAGGAACACATCACACCCATTCTGAAAGACCTACACTGGCTCCCAATCAGCTCACACATCAAATACAAAACAATCATAAACATATTTAAGATCAGACAACACACATCAGCTAACAGCCTACACACCCTCATACAACCAGACACCATCACACGCCCAAGAAGAAAAGGCACCTCCAACCATGTTAACACCCCTAAAAACTTCAGAAAAACATGCAAGGACACCACTGAATGAGCACTCTCCTTGGCTGCCCCAACAATCTGGAACACCCTCCCAGACATTCTGAGAACAACGACGGACCTTAAAGACTTTCGCAAACAGCTGAAGACAATGCTATTCAGAGAGCACTATGGACATGTCACATAATCTAACCAGCAAGAACAACCAACATACCCCCCCCCCGACCCTCGTATAGAAGATTGAATAACAGCTTATGATATTGCATAGCTCACAATGTATAGAAAAATGTATTATAGCACAGAATGTATTATAGCGCACAATGTACATAGCTCCACCTAATCAAACACATCAGACACTCCTAACACGATATACACTTCACTGCATGTAAAACACGATCACTCCTATTGATTGTTTGCTGTGATACTGCTTTGATTGTAAGATAAGGCGGTATAGAAATACTGTTAAATAAATAAAATAAATAAATAAATTATAATATCCTTGGTTTTATTTTCCATTCCTTTCCTTATGATGTCTATCATTCTATTTGCTTTCTTGGCTGCCACTGCACACTAGGCAGAGGGTTTCAACATGTTATCCATGATGACATCTAAAGCTTTTTCCTGGGTGGTGGTTCCTAATGTGGAACATTGCATTGTGTAACCATAGTTTGGGTTATTCTTTTCTAGGAGCATAACTTGGCACATGTTCACATTAAATTTCATCTCCCATTTGAACCTCCAGTCTTCCAATTTATCAAGGTCCTCTTGCATTTTTTCACAATCCCTTCCATTTTAAGAACTTTGATTAATTTTGTGTCATCTGCAAATTTGTTCACCTCACTTGTTATTCCCATTCCCAGGTCATTTATAAGTATGTTAAAAAGCAGTGGGCCCAGCACAGATCCCTGTGATACTGCACTATTCACCTTTCTCCACTGAGAAAATTGGTCATTTAGCCCTACTCTCTGCTTTCTATCTTTTAACCAGTTTCTGATCCATAATAATACGCTGCCTCCAATCCCATGACTTTGTAATTTGGCCAAGAGTGTCTCATGAGAGACCTTGTCAAAGGCTTTCTGAAAATCCAGGTACACTGTATCAAGCAGCTCACGTTTATCTACCTGTTTATTCACACCTTCAAAAAAATATAACAGATTAGTAAGACAAATTTTTCCTTGGCTGAATCCATGTTGGCTTTCTCCCTTTAAACTATGACTATCTATATGTTCAGTAAGTTTATTCTTTTGTAAAGCATACCACAGTTTATTAAACATGCTCCAAAGTTAGTTGCCTATGCTAAATATCACTATCATATTACACCACTACTCATCGGTGAACACTGGTTACCTTTTACTTATAGAATTAAAAGCAAGATAGTGTTATTAACTTTAAAGAATCTTTGCTCTGGTCATCCTCAATATCACTCTGATTATGACGTCTTTATCTTCTGTCACCTCCACTCAGATCCCAGGGTGAAAATCTCCTTGTCCTTCTTAAGTCTAGACAAGTTAGTCTTGAATCCACCCATCACTCTGCATTTTATTTTTTAGCTTCTCATCTTTGGAATACTTTACCATCATATATTCATCTTGAAATCTCATTTTTAAATTTAAAACTGCCCTTGAGACCTGCCACTTTTCCCTGGCTTTTCATGATATTTAGGGGATTATTTTAGAAGCTCCATTCATGCTTTGGATGTCTGAAAATGGGCATAGAGACATCCAAAGCACATAGATGTCTCCTGAGCAATTTTAGAAGCCAGCTCTATGGATGTCCCAGAGCAAGGATGTCCACGTTTGAATGGGGGCGAGGCAGAGTGGTTGGCCATGAATATATTCTTTTTTTTTAAATTACAGCAACAGCCACAGCCACATCTTAACAAAATTGCCCTGAAATGAAAATTTATAAAAAAAATAAAATTTAGAAGAATAAAATAAACCAAAATGATTAAACCTGCAAACTACTCAGGAAAGTGAGTGAAGAAATAGCCTAGTGATTAAGGCAGCAATCTACCATAACAAAGACCAGGGTTTGAATTGCACTGATTCTCCTTGTGGCCTTGGGCACATCATTTAACCCTCCATTGCCTCAGGTATACCCTTAGATTGTACATTAAGCCCTTCAGGGACAGGGAAATGTGTATAGTACCTGGTTGTAACTTGCTTTGATCTACTACTAGGATGGCATGAGCTAAATACCACTGAACAGATAAAACACATTGTTTTGCCTGCACACCCCTAATCAGGACTTTTTTTCTATGATCTCAGTCAGTTAAGGAAAGTTTGGGTATATTTTACATTTCAAGATTTTGGGCAGTTCTATATATTTTGGTTTTACATATCTGGACCTCTGCAGTTCCGTATATTCTGGATTGCTGGTTGGGAATGTAAGGTGTGTGCAAAGGTCCAAAATGTGGTGACTAAGCTGTTGATCAGCAGATTTGAGGGACCCTCCTATTTTTGAGTTCTCTTCACTGGTTACCAGAAATCCTGAAGAGTCAGGTTAAGTTGTTAGTGTTGGCATTTAAGATTTTTCTTCAAATGGGTCCTGTTTATGTAATGGAAAACTTGTGAAAGTATCAACCTGTTCAAGCTTTACATTTCCAGAGTGATAGGCTTTGCTCATCACTCAGTAAATTGGTTTTGATCATCCTTTCCTTGTGTTATTCCATTTTTAAGGAATAAATTGCCTGTGTCCTTGCATTTATCTGATGATCTTTTGGGGTTCAGTGAGTGTTAAAAGCACATTATTTTCAGCTGCTGCTTAAGAACGAGTAAAAGGTTAAAAGGAGGGTGTTTGAACTGGGCTGCTCATTTTCAAGCTGTATTTATCATAGGTGCTATTAATAATTCTGTGTCTCTTTTTTTTAGTTTGCTGTAACTGTATTTTATGAGTGTTTTATGTATCCTGCCTTGGGCATTTTTGTAAAGGCAGGTAAAATATTGAATAAATGAAATGAAAAACAATATTTGATGTAGCCCAAAACAAGATATCTGGAACATGCATGATAAGAAACTACCATAGAAGCTGCTTCAGTGCCTGGATCCACCCTCTCGTTTTTCTTTCTCCCTCAGTCTCCAGGTTGGATATCAACTGAGGGTGTGGGCTGGGAGTTTACAGTGGGCTTTAACACAGCTTCCTGGATAAAGATGGCATCTGTCTATCTCCTGCAATTTGTCTTCCTTAGTGACAGCTATAGAATCCATCAAAATATACTCTATGGAGGTCATTCTGAAAGCCACCTGTATGTGCAGGATAGACGTGTTTCCCGCAAAAGCATGTAGAACCATATTCTGAAATATTGGGGCCCTGCATGGACATGGCACGTAAACGGGATCATAGAATGTGGGAGGAACAGGAGCCAGCCACAGAGACACATAAAGTGTATTCCGAGAGCACCGGTGTACATCCACAGTCGTCCAGGTTATACCTGCAGAAACGTGGTATAAAGGTAGGACTCAGAAATATTTACATAAGAACATAAGATATGCCATACTGGGTCAGACCAAGGTCCATCAAGCCCAGTATCCTGTTTCCAACAGTGGCCAATCTAGGTCATACGTACCTAGCAGTTTCCCCAAAAGACACAGGTTCTGCAATGCTTGTACAATGCTCATTCTGCTCTGCACCTCAATGTAGCCCATAGTGGTGAATGGATGTGTAACCTATGCTGTGCACTGGTGTTTCTGCAGACTGGGAAACCACAGCATTTCAAGTTCCTGAACAGGAGGCAGAGGAGAGGGAGGATGTAAGTTAAAGTTGCATAAATGTATGGGGAAGAACATTGGTATGCATTGTGGCTATGCTGACATTTGCTGTGTGAGCTAAAGGGGCATGGCCAGGATTCCCTAACAATGCCCAAGTCCTGGAAATGATACTGGTGAGGGGGTCTTAGGACTGAAAAAGTAATCCCAGCTATCAGTGCTATGACTGGAGTGTTGCACTCCACACATTGGATCTTTACAATATGCTCTATGCAATGTATACAATCCTCTGATGCAGATAAGGTCATATGTGAATCCTAACAGAATACAATATTGGGTCTATGTCATGCCAGTGGCTATATGGCACATATCTTGTGCATAGGTCACTGTTGCAGTTGGATAGATATGGGGACCTAGGATGTGCAATATGCAGACCATATCTGGCCCTGGAGGCTGATATACTGGAGGGTCTGTTTGGGTCCAATGCAACTCTGTAGCTGTTTGAGGTCCACATTCGTGGTTATCGTGTATGTATGTGAACAGCTAGAGATATAGTGATCAGGTATGCGCTGGGTTGAAAGTACTGATTGCCATGGTTTCCTTTCCATCATCTAAGTTATTTGGTAGAGAGCAGTCTTTTTGGCAGATGGCTGTTTCTCTGGGGCTGCAAGTGAGAGTGTGTGTATGTGTGAGGTTGGGGGACTGCATGGGGGGATCAGAGTTGCTCATACATATATCCGGGGGGGGGGGGGACAGGTATGTCTGTCAGGTACCTGCACCATAGGGCTGACTGCAGCATCACCAGGTGCCAGTGAGAACAAGCTGAACTGGGCAGGACAGTTCCGCAATCATTTACTTGTCTGCACAATTCCCTGCCTCTAACAAGAAGACCTCAGAAGGAGGGCCTGCAACACTACCAAATGCAGTATGCCATGCCCAGGTGCACAATCATTGGTCTCTACAAATGTGCACAGTTGTAGAGAGTGACAATGGTGTCTCTGGGCATGCCTTGTGGTGCTTGCACTGCTGACTGCTTTTATTGAAAGGGAAATGTTTGGACAATTGGCGATGGTGGAGCCTGTTCTCCTGTGTTCATGTCCCTACCTAGCATACCAGACATGTTTCTGAGATGTCCACAACATGCATATCTAGGGAGGTCATCTACTGCCATGTGTGCAGTGCTGCACTGCATATTATGGCAGTGAGATCACTCTATGCCTGTTTTTCTGCTACATTACAGTGTACTGCAATTGCTTTGTAGTGTTCTGGTCATGCCATAGACTGCTGTCTATTGGCTCACTTACATCCACCTATATGTATCTGCACCTTTCATTGCCATTCTGCCTCACAACAGCACTGTCCATGGGCACAGCAGCATAGAAGCTGCGTGTTGTAAATGGGAGGCGTGGCCATTCATGGGTATGTCACGGAAAGGGCAGGATCATAGACATACATCTTCTTGGAATATTACGAGCGTGGGGACATACACATCTGTGGTTGGCATATACCCATCTCCGTGCAAGGCAGTGTGTACTACGCTGGGCCAGAAATGTGTCCACTGCTGCCATGATGTGCATTTCACAGAAATATGCCAGGATGCCCATGGGGAGACAAGTAGCTACACATCCACAGAGAGAAGAGACATGGCAGGGCCAAAAAAGCCGACCACTGACCAGGAATATCAAATATGACCATCCACATTATGCACACTTGAACAGCAATGCACAGCCTTTCTGTAGTGTAATGGTTACTGTACTGTCATAGAAACATACATACATGGGATTGAGTCCCAGCTACAGCCAGTCATGGAAACCCACATACAGGGGTCCAGGTCAACTCCTAGCTATGGCTGATGCATCCCCCAGACATACCAGCAAAGACCCAAAATCTTCTGCTATCTCCCCCATGACATCCAGAGGTAGTCATAACAGACACACAATGGCACGGAGCCACACCGTGCATGCAGGTGCACAGAGGGCAGATGAAAAGACAGAGACACCTAGAAGGAACTCTTTGTGTGAGGCACATGTGTAGGTAAGCAACATTTTAGAGGGTGCAGTGCCAAAGGGACATATGTAGTATCCAGCCCACATGGCAGCCCATGGGCATTTAATGGCCCCCTCCCACCACCCATGACAAAGGGGGCAGGCAAGCCACAGAATGGTACCTGTCAGGTCACAAAAGAATGGGTGTGCATGGGTCAGCTGGACAACAACACCTACACAGCAGGGATGGTTGGGAACCCCCTGCAGCCTGGTTATCACTGTCACCCCATGACCAGAGCAAGCCAATAGCAGCACAATCATACACCTGCAGAGGCCACAACTGCATGTATCTGTCCACACATAGGTGCCCCGATGCAGCAAACATGCCAAGGATGTTGGATCCGCCCATGGTGCAGGTAATTACCCAATATCCCCGCCACCATGTTCATGAAAGCTGACATGTCTCATGTACGTCCACCAGGCCTGCATATTAGCACATAGGTCCCCCTGCCAGCATCCCTGGGTGATGTAGTATGGGCAGCACAGATGTAACCTGAAATCATCATGGCAGCCACACACTGTGCTAGGAAACCTTGTGACTGCGCTTAACAGATAAAACCAGACAGATAGCCAACTGAACAGTAACTTATAGTGACTGAGTACTACAATGGTTAGAGAATGTGCTGTACAACCAGGCAAACTGAATTCAAGTTCCAAAAGCAGAAGGTCAGGCAGTGTTAGAGTGAAATTGGAATTTATGAATTTTACAATGTGCTTCAATGGGAGTAGAATGAAGTGATCCCAAATGTTACTTTGTTGCTCTTTGCCTCAGCTGTTTAGCAAGCCCTCTCTGACATGCAAGGTTTTCTTGGCAATGTGACCCGAAGTAGATTGCCAGACCTTTCTTCTGAGGCAATGGAAGGTTAAGTGACTTACCCAAGGCCACAAGGAGTGCTAGTAGGAATCAAACCCTGGTTACCAAGCCATTGTTCCAACTACTAGACTACTCCTCCACTCTTCTCTCTGCCATAGTGCTAAAATCTCTCCCTGACTGTGTGAGAAGGAAATGACAGGTTGTAAAAATCATTTGTGGGTTAGAGAAAAAAGGAAAATTATTGGGATTTTCAAGGGCTGGGGGAAAAGGCTTAGGGGCATGTTTACTAAAAAACGCTAATTAGCGCGCCGCAAAATAGCGCACTAAAAGCGGTACTTAAGAGCGCTTAAACGCCCCGCAAACGTGCGATGAAGCCCCGCACACTTGCGCGCCACAGTAACGGGTGCCGCACAAGTACGTGCCCGCAAATGTCCGATAGAGGCGTGGAAAGGCTAACGGAGGGCGGAGGAAGGCCCCGGAGGGGCGGAGAGAAGGGGTTAATGGGCGGGGAAGGGGAGGGGAGAGGCGCCCCGCACATTATCGGGGCTGAATTTCCAAAAAAAAATAGCGCGAGTGAATCACTCGCGTTAGAATGCATTTAAAGGGAAGAGAAACCATTTCCGTCAGCAATGTACAGCAAAACCGGGGAAACCTGCAAAACGTGAGCAGTGTGATACATGTGCACAGCACAAAAGTGCAATTATAAATAGAAAATGACCACCACAAAAATATGAAAAATAGTAATTCAGTTGGGGAACAGTTATAGTGATGGGCAAAACTAGATAACACACCCAGGAAAGCTCCAAAAAAAGAGGAAATGATTTATGGAAAGGGGTACGGAGCGGAGACTCGTCCAAAAAACATTTCCTTTTTTCTGGAGCTGTCCTGGGAGTGTTATCTAGGGTTGCCCATTAATATCACTGTTGCCCAGCTTGGGTATATGTTTTCCCCCTTTGTTCCGTGGTCATTCCCGGGTTTTATTTGCACGTTTGTCACCACACAGGGTGAAGTAGCCCACATTAAAAATGCATACAGCAGGGTTTGTGACGCCATCCTGCCAGGTTTACTACCTCCAGGGGCTGCACTGTCTCTGTGGCCATAGTGTGGTGCAGAGGACATAGCCATGACCTCTAGGACTAGAAGGCCAGAGGTTCAAATCACAGCTGGGGCACTTGCCAGCCCCGTCCATATATTTTACCCACCACTAAACAAAGATAGAGCAGACACCCCTGTATTGCAGGGAACATAAGCATGGGGGAAACACCCATATGTTACCCAACACCGCACACACACCACAACAATGGGCATACCTACAGCCAAGTCACCCAAATGCAGTCCCGTACTGCCACATTGCAATCAGGTCATCTGCTTTTTCTGAGAGAAGCTCATGCCAGCATGTTGGCGCACGAGTACATGTGGTGCAGGGGGCAGTGGCAGCTAGCCACAGAGGACAGAGGCCAAGCCATGTGCAGGCTGGCACAGTCCACTGCAACACACAGGCCCTGCCGGATCCACAGGCATGGACGTTCCAGGGAATCCAGCCAATCTGTGGCTACAAGGTGGTGCAGTGCACACAGACAGTGCATACAAGCTGGGGCTACCGCCAATCCTTCCCACATATTTTTCCCACAGCTACACAGTGATAGTAAGGACAAACCTTTCGTGGCGAGGCCATATGCAATGGTACTACGTCTATCTTTTACCCCACTGAGCACAGACACCATGTACAGGGGCAGTACCTAGAGCAGAATCTCCCAAATGCAGTCCTGGTGGGCCACACACCAGTCAGGGTCCATGCTGCCACTCATACAAATGCCTGTGCTGTATATCTATGCACCACCCCCATGGCATGTAGATGTAGCTCATGCATATTCATGAGGAACAGCAGGTAAACCCGATCAGTGTGATGCACACCTGGACTGGAGTTGGGAATCTCTGCCGTAAAGCAGCAGCCAACAGGGACAGACACACCCACACCCACACCCACAGGCCCCATTGGCCAATGTCTCCTGGAGAGGCAGAACATTGGACCCTGCGTGCATCTCCCAATACTAGCACCTGCATACCCTAGCAATGGAACCCTACACCTGAGGTATACGGTACACAGCTCTGAGACGCTTGCTAGGAGTACTGGCAGATAGATATCCATACGTTACGCACATACTGCTAGTTGACCCCATCCGAACAATCTGTTTGGTGTTTGCGGTGCGTGCTCCAGCCCTTGCCTCTGACGGTGTTTACCACCCTGGGAGTGACCTCCAGCAGTACTGCGTAGCATATCCATGCCTTGCCGTGCCCAGCACCGGTTTGGTGGGCAAGGCTAATTACCTCCTCAATAGTAGCACCATGATGGCATAGGTGTGGAATTGTGTGTCTGTCTATACAGTGGGTGTTGGCTGCATGCCCCTTCCACAGCCCACACTGCCAACACTGTTGCCAGTATTGGCCTGCCAATGTGCATAATGAGTAGCAAGGGACCATGGGTATATCTCAGACAGAGTGGACTGACCAGGATGCAGCTGCACAGGGCATAGGGCACTGCTCAGGGGCATGGTAGTGCCCGGCCACCACCTACACAGACAGGGTGACCTCTGTATGTGCTGCTGGGGGATCACTCTCACCCTGAGTGTGCAGTGACGGCAGCATGGCTAGGCACCCCCATAGTGCTATATTGTGATGTGGGTGTCCTGTGGTGGTCTCTTCATGGACTTATCTGTCTGTGTGTGCTGCCACCCCAGTTGTGGGTGCATGCATGTCCATCAGGACCAGCCAGCAGACTGTTCACAGCTGATATGTGTTGTGATGGAGTGCCTTGCAGGGTACAGTGGCTGATGGCTTGCTGCAGGTGAATATCAGATAGTGGTGTGGTGCATCTTTGAATATCCAGGCCTAATGTCTGTCTGATATTGTGTTATGGATGTGTGTGGAGCTGCTTGGACTGCCCAGTAGGGTGTCTGTTCCCTAGCAGGACTGGGGTTGATGGTCCACTCTACTGCCATTAGGGGTGGGGATCTGTTGAGGGGAGGCCCTGTTTTATCCACCTGGGGGTCCATGGGGTGGGGGTCCCCACTAACTGAGCCAGACAGAGATCTCCAAAATGTTTATGCAGCACCTACCTATTCCACAGGTTATTGCTGCTTTGGAGCTCTGACATGGCCACGCCTGGTGTTGTGGACCTGGTCCTGGGCGCAACATCTCACAGTCATGGTGAGCACAGTAACCGCACAATGTGATGGTGTTTAGCTACTCTTTGCCGTTTGTCCACCCACTCAGGACACCCTACCAGGCCGAGGTGCTGTGTGGGTGCACACGGACACTTCCCCCTACCAGGCCGGGGAGCTTTAGGGGTGCATTTCCCATCCTGTGTTCAATCGTGGACAGCTGATTTGCATGTGCAGTGCATCATGGGTACGGGTGGTTCACAACAGCAGGCTGTCAGGCTATAGAGCTGCAGGCTATAGAGCTGTAGCCCAATGGTTACGTCCCTGCCTGTGCAGCCAGATGTCATGGGTTCAAACCCACAGTGGGGTTATGTGATAGGGGTGTCCACAGATTTATTTTAATTTACTGTACATATGTTGCTGCCAGCAATACCACCCTCAGCGTACTGTACCCATAAGGTGCCTCTGAGGGTGCTTTATGGGGCGCCCTATTGGGCACGTTACGGTTGCCAGCCATATAGGGTGCACTATACATTATCCTGTGTCGCAACATACATGCTGCCCTATAGGGGACATTCTAGGGTGCCTTGGCGGACGGTGCACTGTAACATGTGCCTTATGGGCCGCCTTATATTAATATGCTGTGAGAGTGCGTTTGCTAGTAGTTATCACAAAATAAAATTAGAAAGCCTCCTACAGCACTCCACAACATATAACATACTGCCTCAGCTAGCCTTTTTCACTGGGCATTGTGAGGGATCAAACCCCTGGTCCCTGCACCATTGGTCAGTGTCTTAACCATTGTGCTGTGGCTGTGTTCCTTTGCTTTGGCATCAGCGTGCCGCCTTATGCCCATCAGCGCGCCACCTCCTGCTGCCCACAATTAGTGCGCCGCCTTGTGCCGCCCAAAATGAACAGTGCGCCGCCTTGTGCCGCCCAAAAAGAACAGTGCGCCGCCTTGTGCCGCCCAGATAGTACAGTGCGCCGCCTTATGCCGTACAAAACGAACAGTGTGCCGCCTTATGCTGTCCAAAAGTACTTCGCCTCCTGAACCACTTTTATACATTCAAGGTGTTGCCTCAGCTGGCCTTTTTGTTGCACACAATGGGGGATTGAACCTGTAGACCCTGCACCATTGGTTAGTGTGTTCACTGTTGTGCTAGAGCTCTGTTCTGATATGTGCTCAGCAGCGCCCCGCTTAGCCTTCCCACGCGCTAATGTGGGCCCCGCAAATTAGCGCGACGCGCACACGTACGGTCGGGTTTTTTTCTTCTTTCTGCCTGAACCGCCCACTCCTTATATGGCACACGCACACTACCGCGGCCCCGCACGTTAGGAATGTTTAGTAAACATGCCCCTTAGAGTAGTAACCCCCAAAGTTTATTTGATTACCTCACTGGGTGCAGGGACACTGAATTTTCATGATTGGAATGTGATTAAGTGTGACTGAAAAGATTCAGTTGGTGGTTGGGAATGAAAGAGAGAGGGTGTATGTTGGTTTGACTGATGGCCTAGGCCTTTGAATGGGTCAGAAAGTATAAATGTGGGTGTTTGTTGAAGATAGAGAACAAGTTAAATGTAGAATGTTAGAGTTTGAGTGGTTTTGATTTTAATTTCTGAAAAATTGGGAAGAAGGCAACAGAGAGCAGGAAAGTAGGAAAAAAGGGCAGAAAAGGACTTATTCAAAGTTAAATTTGCATGAAATCCAAATTTAAATTATTTAAAGTGGTTAATTTGTATTTCATTCAAATTACTCCATATTGAAAGTAAGTGGACTGTAAAGGGGGAAAGAGGCCTTTAGGGAAAAGAGGTAAAGGGAACTGATAGGCTAATTTGATATATTAGCAGAGGTTTCGGGGGGGGGGGAGAGTTGTTAACAAGTTTGAGGTGAGTTAAAGTGAGTGAAGTAGGGAAAAGAAGGAGGTAGTTGGGTTTACTGGAGGGTAACTTTGATAGCACTTAAGATTTCTTAAAAGTGTTCAGGAGAGGATTTAAGGGTCATTTAAGGTATAAAATGAGAATTGTGGTGAGTGTGATCTAAGTGAATAATAATTGTGTTTGATTGGGAGAATGTTAGAGTGTGAAGTAGTATGTTTGTGAGTGTAAGTCATAAACCTCACACTCTAACATTCTCACCACCCTACACTCTCTAATATTCTTACTACCTCACACTCTAACATTCTCACCGCCCTACAAACTCACCACCCTACACTCACTCAATTCTGCACCCAATTGTCATGCAGGCCACTGTAAGTGGGTCTGCATGACAATTAAATTTTTATTTTGTTGATTCTTTCTTTTAATCACCAACATTGCATGAGAGCTTTTCCCAAAATAAACATATTTACCATTTCAGATCTACTGACCTTGAAGGTCTTGCAAGCTAATATATATGTGGAAGCATATTCTAGTGTGGCTAATCAGAATCATGACACCCAGAGGTAGACCTGATTTTGATCCCGTGGGGGCTAGACATGCCCTGAGGGATAAAAATTGGATCTAGGGCCTGTATGTGCAGGCTGGGACCCGATTCCGATCGGCCTGCACACACAGCCACCTGCCCGGCTACCTCAGTCAGACTCCTGAATGGAGCCGTGGTGCCATAGCATCCCATTGCCATGACACCGTGGCTCCATTCAGAAGCCATTCTCCCCAGCCACTGACTACAATTGTCTTTCCCCAAAGCCTGACCCCTCATCTGGCCTTCCATGGCCAGCATCGGGCTGCTGGGAACCTCCTGCACCCACTCGCCTTTACATCACTGCCTGGGCCTACCATCGCTCAACATTCAGGGGGACATTCCACCTCAGAGGAATAAGTCCCCCGTCCAGTTTGCCAACTCCGGACATACAGGGCCGATCTTAGTATCAGCTCTGTACGTCCGGGGTTGTGGACCGTCCATGCCCTGCCCTTTCTCCACCTCCGGAATGCCCCCTCCTGCCCCCATCTAAACCTTCTCATACAAATGTGTTGTTTGTACAGGGAGGCTTTTGACGGGACTGGCAGGGGGGGGGGGGCGAATAGTGGGGATGATCCTTGCTATTCGCTGGACAGAATAGACCCCATAGTGAATTAACGGATCTTCCCAGGATAGGGGAGGGTGGAGAAATAAGTTAAGGGGTGCAGTTCTCATATCCTTTTTACAAAGAAAAGAGAAGAAAGAAGAAATTCTGCTGTCTAGAGTGCTGCCAGTTTCTTTCAGGGCCCCAACCGAGGAAGTCTTCAGAGGGTGAAGTAGTTACTTTCACTTCACGAACTGAGACACTTAATTGAGCTCAATTATATATTCAATTACATACAATTAAGGGCCAATGTAAGAACAAACACATGTACACTGAAAGAATTGTTTAAATTTGTTTATTGAAAGACAATTGAGAAACATGTCATTGATTAAACCCATATTTTAGTTATTTTTATATATACCTGTTCCCACTTGGGAAATTAATAAACACTTTCTTGTGATATGCAGTGATTTGATCCTTTCCATTCGTTTTATTTCTCTTTCACTACCTGTAGTAGTGCTCTTTAATAGTGTTACAACAGAAGGACTTAGTGTAAAACTGTGAGCCACCCCCTCAGCAGTTGTCAACTTGAGGTAACACCGTCACCACTGTGACATTAACATCAAAAAGGGGAAAAGTAAAGTTGATACTAGCTAGACCTGACGGTTACAACTATAAAAGAAATGCTGACAAAAATGAAGGCTACAAGATCTAGAAGCATTTCAGCAGTTCCACATGGCTTGAGGTCTTAAAGGGCTTTTTCCCATTTTGTGTCTATGGTTAAAATACATCTGACACTTAATGAAACACTAAGGTTTTTTGTCAAACAATTACTTATCATTTAACTGATAGTAAGTGCAGGGAGGAGTGGCTCAGTGGTTGGGACAGGTTACCGAAGGCTGGGGGTTCAATTCCCACATGGGGACAAGCAACTTCAGGCTGGAGGGACTGGGGTCTCTAGTCCCATGGCCACTCCTTGTGGCCTTGGACAAGCCACTTAACCCTCTATTGCTTCAGGTACACTTAGATTGTGAGCCCTTTGGGGACAAGGGAATAAAAAGTACCTGTTAGTATACATGTAAACCATACTGGTTCTAAAGAGTGTGGTAAAATGAATAATCATTATTTACTCCTGAGCCCTGAATCACAAAAAAGAGAAATAGTAAGCTACTGTCCATGGCAGAGAAGCATTGTGTATTAATTGCCATGACAACAACCTCTGATCCCTCTAAATAATGGGCAATGATAGATCTAAAGAGGAATGGTGGATTTATCACAACAAGCTCTGGTGTATGTCAATGAATGGATAGGAACAATAAACCACAGACTACCATCTACCTTATGTCAAAAATATGTGGATTGGCATAGGTCACAAATTCTGTGCTTAAATCACATTCCATTATACAAAGAAAATGTGCTTTGCTCTCAGTGAATATATTCACAAACTAGTTTATCTCAATTTATTAATCTAACCGGCATTTATTAATCTACCCAGTATTTAATAACCTGTTTTTTCTACTTTCCTTTCCCAACTCTATCTGCAATCACTGTTCCCTCTAAGCTGTGCGCGTGTGCGCGCGCACATACCTCGCCGAGCGAGCGCACATACTTTACAACAGAGCGCACAAAAATTACGGCTCTGATTCTGATAGAAAACAACACAGACGTCTTCAAATTTAAAAGTTATGATTGTAATTACTAGAAATTTCCCGCTTCATTTAGTAATCATCTATTTTCATTTAATTTGATTAAAATCAATGTGGTGTACATACTGTATTCTGACGTGTAGTCAAATTTTAAAGTATATAACTCTGAGTGTCGTTATGTAGCGCACAAAAATTTAACCTTCCTTCAAAAGCTGCACACAGCTGATATTTTATGCGCACACAGCCTACAGAAAATTAGAGGGAACATTGTCTGCAATGTAAATTTGGTTTATTCTTTATAAGTTCCTCGGGCAATTATTGCAAGGCACTTACCTCACATTTTTTATAAATATAGGTGTCGATATTGCAAAGGACTTATCTGGTTAAGTCCCATTGAGAAGGATGTAGAGATACATAATGCTGCTGAATACTTCCTCTGACCACTTTGTCACTATCCAGATAATGCTAGAGCAGCCCATGGGTTGAGATGAGGTGGATCTGGTACTTATCCAAATATCAACAATTTTCAGCATCGCTTTCCAGAAATCAACGTTCTGAGTACTATGTGGATTGCCTATCCCAGGGGTGGGCAAGTCTGGTCCTGGAGAGCTGCAGACCAGTCAGGTTTTCATGATGTCCCTAATGAATATTCATGGACCTATTTCCATACAATGGAAGGCAGTGGATGCAAATAGATCTCACCACCATCACAGCCAATTTCCAGTCTGTTTCTTCCCCCCCCCCCCGCACCATCACAGCCCACTTGCAGTCCTCCCCCCCATTACAGCCCAATTGCAGTCCATTTCTCCCCCCCATCACAGCCCATTTCCAGTCTGTTTCCCCCCCTGCCATCACAGCCCACTTGCAGTCCCTCCCATCATAGCCCAATTGCAGTCCGTTCCCCCACACACACACATCACAGCCCATTTCCAGTCTGTTTCCCCCCATCACAGCCCATTTCCAGTCCGGTCCCCCACCACCATCACAGCCCATTTCCAGTCCGTTCCCCCCACCCCCGCCATCACAGCCCACTTGCAGTCCTCCCCCCATTACAGCCAAATTGCAGTCCATCCCCCATCACAGCCCATTTCCAGTCTGTTTCTCCCCCCCCCCCATCACAGCCCATTTCCAGTTGGTTCCCCCCCATCACAGCCCATCCAGTCCTAGCCGCTCCCCCCCCCCTGAAGAGCCCCGCACCGTCTAAAGGGCTGCAGAGGGAGCCAGGGAAGCCCACACGAGGCCCCGGCTCCCTCTACACAGCCCGCCAGCGTGAAGAGCCTTTACTGTTTCAATGAAGCTGCGAATGCCGGGAAAGGTTAAAGGCAATGCCCTTTAACCTCTCCTGGCATTCGCGGCTTCATTGAAACAGCCGCCAGCGTGAAAGAAAAGGCTCTTCACGCTGGCGGGCTGTGCAGAGGGAGCCAGGGCCTCACGCAGGCTTCCCCGGCTCCCTCTGCAGCTGTCCATTCAGCGAGAATGTGGTTCGCACGGGGCCCTGTGTGAACAACATTCACGCTCAATGGATGGGCTGGCCCTGAGTGGCCCACACTAAATGCGCTTGCTACCCTTAGCATTAAGTATGCCCTTGTGCTGACTTGCTCAATTCTGCTTCTTGGGCCCATGCTAACTGTAGGTGGATGAAAGCGCATGCCCTCATAGGTTAGCATTGACCCGCCACACTAATGATGTGGGCCACACACATAGAAACATAGAAATACGATGAAATAAAAAGAACACATGGCCTATCTAGTCTGTCCTTCCATATCAACAACTACAACAGTCCCCTTTTTTCCTTTAGAGATTCTCTGTGTTTGTCCCATGCTTTTTTGAATTCAGTTACTGTCCTCATCTCTACCACCTCCACTGGGAGACTATTCCACGGATCCACCACTCTTTCCGTAAAGAAATATTTCGGCATATCACTCCTGAATCTATCCCCCTTCACCCTCATCCTATGTCCCCTCGTAGCAGAACTTGCTTTCAATTGAAAAAGGCTCTCCCTCTGAACATTTATGCCATGGGGGTATTTAAATATCACAATCATATCACCTCTATCCCGCCTTTCCTCTAAAGTGTACATATTAAGATCCTTAAGTCGAGAATCCTGAATTAACACCGTACATACTTGGAGCTTCTACTCTGATCTTGCCGGGGCACATTGGTGAGATGGCGGGGACCAAACCTACGCGCCTGGAATTTGGATCTCCAGCAGCTTCTCACGGCAAACGTTCCAAAACTGAACCTCCGTCCCCGCAGAAGGGGCTCGCCTTGCGCGAGGGCCCCGAAATGCAGCAGGAAATCCTCGCAGAGATTAGAGGGGTCAAAAACCTTGTGCAGTCAAACGGTAAAGCACTCCGAGCGCTGCGGGAAGATTTTGGTGTGCTGCAAAGCAAGCTAGAAGGGCTTTCTTCGCGTCAGGACAAAATGGAGAGCATATTGGACTCCCATGCGGCCCGGTTGTCCAAACTCGACAAAGTTGAACGTCAGGTGCGGGCCTTGCAGAAAGAAGTGGAAGATGGCAATAATAGAGCGCGCCGCAACAACATACGACTCGTGGGCATACCGGAGGGAGCGGAATCGGGAGACATGAAAGAGTTTTTATGCAAAATCCTCCCTTCCCTCCAAATCACCTTTACCAAAGATTTGGAGATCGATCGCGCTCATCGTGTTCCCACCAGCATAACGCTCAACCGGAAGACCCCGCGGCCCATCATTTTTCGACTTTTGAGATATCCCCACGTTGAGCAAATTCTAAATGCCTCTCGGGCGAAGTGCCATATGGAGTTTGAGAGCCACAAGATCTCCTTCTATCCCGACTTGGCTAAACCCACGGTCGACCGCCGAAAGCGCTTTCTGGAATTCCGGCCGAGGCTTCAACAACTACAAGCACGCTATGGCCTGCTGTACCCGGCCAAGCTCCGAGTCACGCTTCACAATCAGACAAGAACATTTGAAGACCCTGATCTACTAGCGGAGTTTTTGGATTCCAAAGAAGCCGACTTGATGCGCTGACTTCCAGAATATTCCTGCAAATATTCTCATATCCGCTGTACCTGCCATATTGGATCTGCCGCAGCCCAGCAAAGAGTCTGGCGAGGGCAGTTTGTTTGCCTTACTTTTGATGATATCTGTGACCCGACTCCATCTACCCACAGTAGCCTCGATGAGTATCAGAGACAGTGTTACTTATGGACTCTGGTGTTTCTTTTCTTTTTCTCATGTCTTTCTACTTCCTCTCTAGGGCCTCCTCCCGCAGACATCTGGTCGCCATATTCTTTGGGGGTTTTGCTTCTTCTCTAAGATACTTTGGTACATACTTTTCAATATGGGGTGTATTAGCCAGAATACTCGGTGATTATGTCATTGTTGCACAGATTCTGATTATGCTGTATGTTTTCAAGCGCCCTTACCAAAACTGTCTACTACTGATTGATGGCACCATGTAAGATTTTCTCATTGAACGTAAAAGGAATCAATAATCCGATAAAACGGAAGAAAATCCTAAGCTACCTAAGTCAGGAAACTGCGGATCTGATTTTCTCCAAGAAACGCATTTAAATTCGAAGGAAACTCTTAAACTCAATATTAAACCTTACATGGTGGCCGCTTATTCCCCAGCCGTTTCTATGAAATGTGGGGTTGCCATACGGGTTAGGAAATCTTTACATGCTACCCTTATTGCGACTAGCTCAGATACAGAAGGTAGATGGCTCAGAGTTCACCTCCAGATAGGTAGCCTTGCTCACGTTGTATTATAGTACACAATGTAAATAGCGCTTTATATCTTTCTGTAAAACACACTATGTTACTTTAATTATCATTACTACATGTTCATATTATCACTGCTTTTATATTTCTTGTTTGTTAAACCGCTTTGATTGTTTGATAAGGCGGTATAAAAATATCATTAAATAAATAAATAAATAAATATGCCTTTACGCTCCTAATGTGGATGACCCTGCCTTTTTTGCTACCACTGCTCAGGTTGCGCAGGCCTCTGCTAATACTTCATTGATAATTGGGGGGGATTTCAATCTAGTCTTTGATTCCCTGATTGACAAATAGCCGCCTAGGACAAGTGGTCCCCCCAAGAGTCACACCACGCTTACCTCCCTGATCAAAGATCTTGCTTTAGTTGATCTATGGAGGTTACTACTCCCCAATGAGCTTGACTTCACCTTCTTCTCTTCCCCTCATAAATCCCAGTCTCGCATAGACTTCTTTCCAATATCAAAGCTGTTAGTTCCTCAGGTGGACACTGCAAAGATTCACTCCCAACATATTTCAGATCATGCTGCCATTTCTTTTCAATTACACACTACTGCACCCCAAGGGAATTCGGGGGCCTGGCTCTTTGATAGAGCCCTGTTAATTCAGCCAGAGTTCCAGTTAGAAATTCGAGTAGCCATACAGGATTACTTCCATTTTAATCTACCTCAGGATACTGCGAATTGGGCTTGGTGGGAGGGCTTCAAAGCGGCCATTCGAGCAACGATCACTAGCTATCAAATCCGTCTGTGGAAACAGTAGGGTCGCTCTCTCCTTGATTTCATGCTGGGTATAGCCATATGCTTAATCACGAGGAATTGGAAGGATAGCTCTCGACTTACTGTCAATGAATGGTGGAACCTCGTCTGCTTATATAGTAAATATGAGCAGATACCTCGGAGAGCTATTCCCCATTCCCAACCTCACTCTCGCTTGTCTAAATGGCAGATGCTTAATGATTCTGTACAATTTGCTCATTGCTCCAACATGCCTGTTTAATGTGCACTCATTATGTTTCAGATCACCGTTAGGTTTTGTAACACAATCATGTAAGTACACGCCCGCTTCGGGTCTGATTAGTTTTCTAGAGAAGAAGCAGGGGGGAGGGGGGTGGTTGGGTTTACTTTGGTGTATGTATTACATTTTATGTATCTGTCTTTTAGCTGTATGTCTTCCTTTTCCTTTGTTGTTATAAAACGAAAATAAAGAATTAAAAAAAAAAAAAAGATCCTTAAGTCTGTCCTCATATGCTTTATAATGAAGACCACTAACCATTTTTGTAGCCACCCTCTGCACCGACTCCATCCTGTTTACATCCTTTTGAAGGTGTGGTCTCCAGAATTGCACAATATACTCCAAATGAGGTCGCACCAAAGACTTATACAGAGGCACTATCACCTCCATTTTTCTGCTAGCCATTCCTCTCCATATGCACCCAAGCATTCTTCTAGCTTTTGCCGTCACCTTTTCTACCTGTTTAGCTACTTTAAGATCATCAGACACAACCAAGCCTAGGTCTCGCTCTTCCTTAGTGGACAAAATAATTTCACCCCCTATACTATATTGCTCTCTTGGATTGCTGCAGCCCAAATGCATGACCTTACATTTTTTAACATTAAATCCCAGCTGCCAAATTCTAGAACATTCTTCAAGCTTAGCTAGATCCCCCCTCATGTTATCTACACCTTCCTGGGTGTCTACTCTATTGCAGATTTTGGTATCATCCGCAAAAAGGCAAACCTTACCCGACAGCCCTTCCGCTATATCACTAACAAAGATGTTAAAAAGAATCGGACCAAGGACAGATCCCTGAGGCACACCACTGGTAACATCCTTCTCCTCAGAGTGAGCTCCATTTACTTGTACTCTTTGTCGCCTCCCACCCAACCAATTTCTAACCCAAGCAGTAACTTTAGGGTCCATCCCTAGGGTGCTCAGTTTGTTTATAAGTCGCCTGTGAGGAACAGTGTCAAAGGCTTTACTGAAATCTAAATACACCACATCTAGGACTCTCCCTCAGTCCAATTCTCTGGTCACCCCGTCAAAGAAATCAATCAGATTTGTCTGACAAGACCTGCCTCTGGTGAATCCATGCTGCCTTGGATCGTGTAATCCGCTGGACTCCAGAAACATCACTATTTTCTCTTTCAGCAACATTTCCAATAATTTACTCACCACTGAAGTTAAACTAACTGGCCTGTAGTTTTCAACCTCATCCTTATTTCCGCTTTTGTGTAAAGGCACAACATGAGCCTCTCTCCAGTCCTTTGGCACATGCTACCAGAGAGTTACTGACATGAGTGGGTTAAAGTTCAGTGCTGAGACTTATCATTTTATATTTGTTTAGCAAGACTGTAGGATGAAATCAGGGTCCTACTCTCCACCTGTTGCCTTATTTGTGGGAAAAGAGTCTTTTGGATTGGGAGGATTAACTCTGTTAGTGGTCCAGGTAGAGATGGAATTTTCTGGAATTAGGATTGCTATCAGTGTACAGGGTGCATCTGACTGTGTTTAGGGATTTTTAGTGGAGTGGGAGGAAAGGAAGCTTCACACTGAAGACCTTTAGGGAAGTCCAACTGAGGAGGGGCCCTTTTCTCTGGGGAACTGATGATGTTGGAAGGGATTATACAGTGAGCTAACTTCTCCATTAGCTTCAGATCAATTAGAAGAGGCAAATAGTACTGCATCTTTTCAGACAACTCTTTTAATGCTGAAGAATTTTTATCTCATTAGTTTCATATATCACTCATTACCGCCCAAAGTACAGGGGACAGTATGCACAACATGACAATTTTACGATCAGCGAGTACACAGACCTCAAATTTTTTTTTCATAATACAATGAGTTTTTTAAATATTACCCATTTATTGTAATTTCAGTCAAGAGTTTTATTTAAAGCTATGATAAAAACTCAATAAGTAACATGACAATAATCACCCTTAGCAGTCAGTGTTTCTTATTTAAATGCTGGCCACTGAATATTCATCGCTGGCATGTGGAAAATGGCTGGTACATACTATCCGGAGAAAAAAGTTTGACTTTTTGTGGATGACATGAAGATTTGCAACAGAGTGGACTACTCGGGGGGAGTAGAAAACATGAGAAAAGATCTACAAAGATTAGAAGAATGGTCTAATACTTGGCAGTTAAGATGCAATGTGAAGAAGTGTACAGTGAAGCACATAGGATGCAGAAATTCAAAGGAGACATATGTGGTAGGGGTGAGAGGCTGGACAGCAGAGTGGTTTACAAATATAAAACCAAAATAATAAATACATTGCCTTTAACCTTTCCCGTCATTCGCAGCTTCATTGAAACAGCCGCCAGCGTTAAAGTAAAGGCTCTTCACGCTGGCGGGCTGTGCAGAGGGAGCCGGGGCCTCGCGTGTGCTTCCCCGGCTCCCTCTGGAGCCCTTTAGATGGTGCGAGGCTCTTCGGAGGGGGGGGAGGGGGCGGCTAGGACTGGATGGGCTGTGATGGGGGGAACCGACTGGAAATGGGCTGTGATGGGGTGGGGGAGAGAAACAGACTGGAAATGGGCTGTGATGGTGGTGGGGGAATGGACTGGAAATGGGCTGTGATGGGGGGAACAGACTGGAAATGGGCTGTGATGTGTGTGTGGGGGGGGAAACGGACTGCAATTGGGCTGTGATGGGGGGGGACTGCAAGTGGGCTGTGATGGCAGGGGGGAAACGGACTGGAAATGGGCTGTGATGTTGAGGGGGGAACGGACTGCAATTGGGCTGTGATGGGGGGGACAGACTGCAAATGGGCTGTGATGTTCGGGGGGATAGGACTGCAAATGGGTTGTGATGGTGGGGGGGAGGAACAGACAAAATGGGCTGTGATGGTGGGGGGGGCGGAACTTGGACTGGAAATGGGCTGATGAAGAGCTGGATTAAGACTGGAAATGGGCTGATTGGGGCTGGAATAGGACAAAGTGGGCTGACAAGGGGGCTATGATTGGAAATTGGCTGATGGGGGAGCTTGGAGTGGAAATGGGCTGATGGGGGACTCAAATGGAACTGGAAAAGAGCCTATGGGGGGGCTAGGACTAGAAATGGGCTGATAAGGAGTTGGAATAGGACTAGAAATGGGCTGATGGGGTGAATGTGGACTGCAAATGAGTGATGGGCTGGAATAGGACTGGAAATTGGCTGATGGGGGCTGGAATAGGACTGGAAGTGGGCTGATGGGAGTTGGAATAGGGCTGAAAATGGGCTGATGGGGAGCTTGGAGTAGAAATCGGCTGTTTGGGGGGGGGCCTGGAATGGAACTGGAAAACAGCATATGGGGGGGCTAGGACTGGAAATAGGCTGATGTGGAAGCTTGGGAGACTGGGACTAGAAGGGGGCGGATGTTTGGTGGGACAAGAACTATTAGGGAGCTGATTTTGGGGGAGGACTAGAAAGGGATGGGGAATGAGAATGGAGAAGGGAAAAGATATTTTGTGTGGGAGGGAAGAAAAGTCTACGATGGGCCGGGTATTGGAAGAGTAAGTGGAGATTGAGAATGGAAGGGTGAAATCTGAGTGGATGATAAAGGAATAAGGAAAGAAATGGAAGAAAGAGCAAAAGGGGAAAGATCAGTATGTTAAAGCAGATATAGAGAAAAAATTTGGAAAAAAATCTAAAAGAGAAGAAAGGACAAATGGATAGCTCGCAGAAAACACAAAGACACCAGAAGAAAGTGACTGGAGCAATTGCAACTGAAAAAGAAAATGCACAAGCAACAAATGGTAGAAAAATACTTTTTTTATTTTGAATTTATTAACTAGAATTTATCAGCTCTGGGAAGTGTGCATCGTTAACGTCTTTTTGTGTTTTGTTTAGTACAAGAGGAAATTAATTTATAGTTTTATTTCTCCAGTGTTGTTGTACATCCCAAGTTTGGCTTTTGGGGTTCCCAGTTTAATTATTGCCTTCCTATTTCTAAATTGTGATCCCTTGTTCTTTGGTGGCGGTCTATGTTCTGCATTTTAACCAAGCTGAGATATTCTGTTCATGTAGTTTCTATTTGACCATGTCACTTGTTCTCTTTCCCCAGTAGGAGATGCATTGGTATTCTCTGAGATGTAATGCTTTAATATTTGCAGTGTTGCCTTTTGATAGGTAGGGTTTGGTGCTTTGTGAGTCCTGGCAGAGCTGTTATGACATGGTGAATTTGCTATGAGTTCTAAATGGTCAGTGTTTATAGTACTTCCTAATGGGCCTGGCATTGGCACTGGAATATAGCAACGTAGAAATCTGCTAGTCTTTCTTTATCCAGATACTCATTAAGAAGCATGTTTACTAAAAATGCATGTTAACATTATGCAAATATTTATGCAAATGATGTTCCCTATGCAAATGAGGCCCCACAATTAATCTCTGCACATGGCCCCTCACCCCCCTTGGGCCGCTCCTGGTGCCACTATCGTCCATGCTAGCCACGATGCACTTTGCCTCATCAGTTCCTTCCCCAACATGTGCTACTAGGATAGCATGGGATTTCTGGCACGAGATCCTGTGCTACATTTTAGAGTGGTGCAGAAACCACACGCTAAATCCCCCACACTAAAATCTGCACACTAAATCCCGCGTGATTCAGTAAACATGTCCCTTAGTGAGAAGTATGGGACCAGAGGAGTGGGGACATTCCCATTGCTAAGGAAGAATACTGTCACTCCTAGAGTTTGTTGCCAGTGCAAACCGATCCTGTTTAAATTTAATTTAAATTAACCCAGAAAAAGCTATGGGATCCTGCAGCATCTGCTATATTTTTGATGCAGGGAATAAGAGCTAGAATACATTTTAGGTCACACTGCTGTACTTGGTATCCAAGTCACGAGCTTCTTCACTGCAGGAGAGTCTCCACTTTTGTCTATAGTACTAGAAGGACGCCTTCCTTTTTCTCTCAGTTCAGGTGAACATACATGCATACTACTATATGTGCATACGTGTTAGAGTCTGGGTTATTCTTGAAGCAGCCTTTTTGGTACCTAAATTCCTGTTCCATGCGGCTAAATGACTTTTAAATTGCCCCATTAGTAACCAGCACCAACTCCTTCTGTAGATGGTGAAAATGATTTTTCCCATCAATATTTATAGCTTTTATTATTTCTTCTGCAAAGCTGCTTTCATAGATAATTGTTCCCAAGTACAGAACTTGCACAAAATGCTCCTGGTGCTTATTTGTTAATGATCCCAGCTCCCCATCCTATCTAATTAATCATTATCCAATAAAGAGAAGCATTTCTACATCTGCACTGTAGTAATTTTCATATTTAGGTTTGTCTCAGGAGTAATTGAATGCAACATTTGCTATACCAAATGAAAGCTTGAATACAAATTTCAGTCATTCCCAGAAATGCATGCTAATATGACATTTGTAAGGGCTTGGTATATAATCTCAGATTAAATATTAGTTCAAAATGTCCAGAAATGAAAGTGTTTAGTAGTTTTTCTAACTGTTTAGGATTCATTAAATATACAATCTTATTGTTTGCTATATTGAGTAAAAATAGTAGATATTATCTTTCTATTATCTATACACCATTGCTAAACTGTATCAATTACACAGGTACACTAAAAAAAAATTTTTTTAAACTGCCTCTAATGTTTCGATTGATTTTTACGTTTTTTGGTGCGCTGAATCCAAATCTGGTAACCAATTTGCTCCATCACGTACAGATTTTTTGCTACATTGGGTTAGCAGTTTGAGGTGAATGTTTCAGATTGAGTGCGATCAAGATAAAAGTTTCTTGGATGAATTCTTTATACTAATTGTTTAGTAGTTATTCAAATAAGAATAAAGAAAATTGTAACAAGGCAGCACATAAGAATATAGTAATGTCAACAAAACACACTGTAATGGTAGCAAAATTGTCTGCACTTAAAACAGCCACATACATGTGCACAAACATTGAGCATATAAGAGCGAGGTTAGACACAAAGCAAAGCAAAGAAATGTGCAAAAAATGTTGTACAGGTATGTATGTAAGAATAGAAAACGCAAACCGCACCATTGCAATACATGAAGACAAACACCCGATGGTGTGAAAATAAAATTCTAATAAATGAGATCCGACACTGTGGTAATAACTAGCAAATTTTTATTTCAAAGTTTAGTAAAAACACGATATTTGTCAACACAGTTTAGATTTTAAAGTCATTCTTGGGTCAATCAGTCTCCTGGTGGGCCCGTTTCTTCTTCCCCCGAATGCTTCTCTTGGTGCGCTGCTTGGCGTATTTTTCATCTGGGGTTTCCCGCAGCAGCAACCAGCAGAAATCAGCCATCATAGTGGTGTTCCATCTTCCTTGATACCTTCTCTCTGCGTCCTTGATGTCCTGGTGAAACCTTTCACCTTGTTCTTCACTGTACGCCCCCATGTTTTCGGGAAAGTAGTTCACATGGGAGTGCAAGAAATGGACTTTCAGGCTCATGTTACAGCTTTGTTCTTTGAAGGCATTGAGCATCCTGGCAACAATATCCTTATAGTTCTCATCCCGCCTGTTCCCCAAGAATTTGAGAACAACATCCTTGAAGGAATCCCAGGCTTCTTTTTCCTTCTCAGACATCGTTTCAGCGAATGCTCCATCTGAAATGAGTTTCCTTATATCAGGGTCAACAAACACTCCTTCCTTTAGCTTTGCTTCAGAAAGTCGGGGGAACTTTGAGCAAAGGTACCGAAAGCACTCACCATCTTTTGGAAGGGACTTGATGAATTGCTTAATGAGACCCAACTTAATGTGGAGAGGTGGTAATAGAATTTTATCACGAGGTACCAAGCTCTCATGAAGAACATTTTTCTCACCGGGTCTCAAATACTCCCGAATTGGCCAGTCTTTTTTCCCCCAGTGTAGGTCGCGGGCCCGGCTATCCCACAAGCAAAGGAAGCAGGGATATTTGGTGAAACCGGATTGCTGCCCTAATAGCATGGATAGAATTTTAAAGTCTCCACAAATCATCCACTTATGCTCATCATAACAAATCTTCTGAAGAATCAGGGCCAAATTCTCGTATTTTTCTTGGAGAATAGCAGAGTGAGCAATAGGAACTGAAGCGAATGTGTTGCCATTATGAAGAAGAACACCTTTTATGCTGTCTTTTGACGAATCAATGAACAGCCGCCATTCAGCAGGATCATACTTGAGTTTAAACTTTTCCATCACTCCGTATATATCGTTGCAAAATACCAAATCTTCCTCTTTGCTGAAATACTTCAAAAATTGTGTCTCGCGGTTGCGGTACCAATAAAAAGTTGTTCCTGGTGACAATAGATTTTTCTGTTTAAGCTGAGAACCTAGCAGTTGGGCAGCATCTTTTGGGAGTCCTAAATCCCGGACTAAATCTTTCAATTCAGCTTGAGAGAAAAGTTCAGGTTTCGGATCTGGTTCAGTTTCAAACTCGGAAGTACTGGACTCATCGGGAAAAGCCATCTGATGAGTCTCATCATGATCAGAACCGTCCACACAAATATGATCCAAAGATTTTGGTGGTTCAGGCACAGGTACTTCGTTGCTATGAGGCATAGGCCTAATTGCTGAGGGAAGGTTGGGGTAACTTATTATGTTCTTATTTTTTAAGTTGTATCCCTTCACAATGCAAGAGCAAAAATAGCAGTCACTGCTGTGGTCTCTTTGTTCACGCCACATCATAGGTATTCCGAAACGAAATGCTTGTTTTTTACCTTTCATCCATAAGCGTAGATCTTCCTCACATGTCTTGCACACTTTGTGAGGAGCCCACGGTTTGTCTTGATCGCCTAACTTCAAACCGAAATAGGCGAAATATACTTTTTTAATAAATGCAGAAATGTTCCTCTGCCGCTTTTTCACGGTATATTCCCCACAAATAAAACAAAAACTGTCCGGAGAGTTGACGCAACCTCTGGCTCTGTGAGTCATCACAAATACACAGCACTGCAAACTACAACTGTAGTGAACCACTTCGGAATAAAGCTGGATTACGACTGAGCAAACAAAAGGTAATAATGAACTTGCAAGAAACTGAAATTTGACAGGAACGTTCATGTCGCAACCACCGTGTTTGAGCGAGCGAACGAGGCGAGGCGAACAGGAAAGAACATGCGCCAGCGCGAGTACTGGATTTAGCCCCCCGCCTCCCAATTGTCCTGTTAATGTATAAAATGAATACAAAACACTCTAAAATATCATGAGGGAGTGTTTCTAGTTAGTTAACCATTACAACCTCTATTTTGGGCCAAGAAAATAAACTGCAGTCGGCTAAAAAGAAATTATGTGAACATTCCTTATATGGGTAAGAAATCTAATTTTGCAAGAAAACGTGACGTGATGGAACATTTTGGCTATTTTTCCTGGATTCAGCACCCCAAAATCTATAGGAATCAGTTGCAAAACTGGAGGCAGTTTTTTGGTAGTGTACCTGTGTTATTTTTCTTTTAAGAATGAGGTGTTGTTTAATTTTTAGTAGTATAGCAAAACATGGCCCAGGTTAACTTCAGAGATGAAAATCTAAATCTCCATTATCAAAGATATTCCATGGAACTTGAAGGACTATTTAGGAAATTGCCTTGATGTAAGAATGGTAGCTAATTTATAAGAGATTGACGCTAAGGGGCATGTTTACTAAAGGTTAAATGCACCCATAGAAATAAAACAGCTCTGAGCACTTAACGCACATTAACTTTATTGAAGCGCGTTAACTTTATTGCAAACAACAAATGCAATATGTGCCTTTGAGTCAATGCTGACTCCTAGCTACCCAGAAGCTCCTGGGTTTTCTTGGTTGCCAGGCATCTCTTTGGAAGCAATGAAGGGTTCAAGTGACCTGCCCAAGGCCACAACAAGCGCTAGTGGGAGTCAAACCCTGGTCTGACTCCCACTAGTTCTCTAAGCACAAGGCTACTCCTAGTAAACATCCCCCTAACTGTTGATAAAAACTAAAGGCCTGGTATTTAAAAGGGGTTATGCTGTTTGCAGTACCTGCAATCCTGCAACCCCAGCAATCCTGATAATCAACAGCTCTAACTAATTAGTGTCACTGAATATCCCCACAGACTGCCTCAAAAACGTCTGGTTATTCAACTGCTAACCTGATAGCCAAACCACGTAAAATTAGGACAGCTGTCCTAAGTTTATGCGGTTCCAGTTAGTGGCTGAATACAGTATCACTGCTGACTGACTAGCAACACTGATTGCTGGTGGAATCGGATATTCAGTGTTCGATGCCAGATACAGTAAGCTCTGGCACTGAATATCCAGTTTTAGTTTTGGCGGCGGTGGTTGCGGCCAAGTACTTTAATGACACTGGCTGCTGCCACTGAATACTGAACCCTAAGTTTCATGGATTTGCCAGTCCTCTAGGCCAAATGATACCAAGATGCTGGTCGGAAACGGAACTCTCCTTAACACTAGAAGCCCCAAAAGACATTTTACCTAGAAACCCCAAAGTACGTCAATTGACGCATTATCACGACGACTGCGTTTAACATGAAATGCAGATGTGAATTAATGTGAAGTTACTTATTTGTTAAATGCGTGCAGTATGTGTGTTTGTTAAATGTGTGCAGTATCATGTGTTTATTGTTTGTAATGTCGAAGTAAAACTGTAAACAGTGATTGAGATGCGCCACCTAGTGGGAACATGAATTTATACCTAGAAGCCCCAAAGTACGTCAACTGACTCATCCAAGACAATTGAGTGCATCAATTGACGTACTTTGGGGCTTCTAGGTATAAAAAGACAAGAGCGGAACACCAGAAACCAGGTCTAACACAGGAAAATAGGTATATGCCAAGAAGCTCTATTGGTAGACCCAACTTAAAAAGTTTCGGCCTGAGGCCTTCTTCAGGAGTCTAAAATAAATTAAAACATAAAGAATAAAATTATACATATACAATACAATATACATAGGTAATATACAGCAAAAAAAGATTCAAATAACACATTCATAACAACACCATATTTCACCACAAATGTGTGATCGTACATGCTGACAGTAAGAATTATATCAACACAAATGTGTATGAACTCTGTATGAGTTTAATATAAGTCTATATGTATATAAGGACTGACCATAAAAAAAAAATACATTACCACAAAAGGAAAACAAACAACGTGTAAGAGGGAACAAACCACTCTTCCCAATCTGCATAAGTTAAAAGAAAACATAAAAATTAGTTATAACAGTGAGCAAAATGCCCAATACAGTACTTAACAAACAATGCATGGCTCACAGAGATATATCAAAATGACTGACAAAAAACAAAAAAACATAATTACAAAAAATATATCTCATATGTAAACTAACATCAAAAATTGTGTCCACACAAGTGTGTTGCAAATTGGGACTCTGCAAAACATAAAAGATGCAAGACTATAAGCAATTAAGGAGAGTAAGCATGAATAGTAAAAAGACTAGGGGGCATGTTTACTAAAGTGCGGTAAACGTGACTAACGCGCGTTATACGACGTTAACGACCGTAAGTGCCGTATAATGCACGTACCGACGCGCTAACGACCGTTAACGTAATACTACGCGCGTTAAGCATAGTTAACGATCGTAAAGTCCCGCGGCGCGTTAAAACAGCGCAGAAGGTGGAGAGTGGACGGAGAGAAGGGGTCAATGGGCGGAGAGTGGGCGGGGAGAGGCTCCCCTCATACTAACGCGCTGAATATCTGAGCTCAATTCCAACGCGAATGAAAACCTGTCGTTAAAGGCATTTAAAGGGAAGAGAAACCATTTACGTCAGCAATATACAGAAAAACCGGGGAAACCCACTAAACGTGAGCAGTGTGATACATGTGCACAGAACAAAATTTCACATAAAACGTTAAAAATGACCACAGGAAACATTGTAAAAAGCATAATTCAGCTGGGCAACAGTGATAGCAATGGGCAACAAGGAACAACACTCCCTGGAAAGCACCAAAAAAAAAGAAATGATGTGTGGAAGGGTCTACGCTCCGCAGACCCTTTTAAAGATCATTTCATTGTAATGGAGCTGTCCTGGGAGTGTTGTGTAATGTTTCCCAATGATATCATTGTTGCCCAGCTTGGTTATGGGTGTGTGCCCCTTTTGTGAGGTCTTTTCTGAGGTTTATGTGCACCTTTGTCTGCATACAAGGTAAATGAGGCCACAGTAAACCTGTTGCAGAGCAGGGTTTCTGACTCGTCAGGCCGGTTTAACTAACTCCAGGGACTGCACTGTTTCTGTGGCCACAGTGTGGTGCAACAGACACAGCCAGTCCCTGTAAAACCAGAGGGTCACAGGTTCAAATCCCAGCTGGGGCTCCTGCCAACCCAGTCCCCATAGTTTTACCCACCACTAAACAGTGATAGTAAAGACACTCCTTTATTGCAGAGAACATACGCATGGCCTATATTTTACCACACCAAACACAGACACCAGAAACAGGCACATTACCTAAAGCAGAGTCCCGCAAATGCAGTCCCTGGGGGGCCCCACACCATTCCGGTTTCATGCTGCCTCTAATAAAGATGCCTGTGCTGCATAGCTATGCACCACCCCCATGGTATGCAGATGTAGCTCATGCATATTTATGAGGGACAGTATGAAAACCCGAACAGTGTTTGGAACACCAGGACTGGAGTTGGGGAACTCTGCCGTAAAGCAGCAGCCAACAGGGCCACACACCCACCCACAGGCCCCATTGGCCAATGCCACCTGGAGAGGCAAGACATTGGGCCCTGCCTGTATCTCCCAATACTAGCAGTTGCATACCTTAGCAATGCCACCCTACACCTGGGTATATGGTACACAGCTATCAAACGTTTCCTATGATAACTGGCAGATATCAATTCCTATGTTAAGCACATTTTGCTCATTGAGCTCCACCATAACAATCATTCTGATGTCTGCGGTGTGTGCTGCAGGTCTGGTCTCCGACAGTGTTCACCACCCTGGGGAGTGACCCCCCAACAGTCTTGTGTACCATATCCATGCCTGTACTATGCCCAGGACTGGTGTGGTGGGTATGGCTGCTGACCACCTCTATAGTAGCACAATGCTGGCATAGGTGTGGGGGTGGCTGTCTGTCTATCCAGTGTGTGGTGGCTGCAAACACCTTCCACAGCCCACACTGCCAGCAATGTTGCCAGTATTGGGCTGCCAATGTGCATAATGAGGAGCAAGGTACCATGGGTATAGGCCGGACAGGGTGGCCTGGCCAGGGTGCATCTGCACAGGGCATAGGTCAGTGACAGGCACATTGTAGTGCCCGGCCACCACCTACACAGACAGGGTGACCTCAGTATATCCTGCTGAGAGATCACTCTCACCCTGACTGTGCAGTGACCACAGCATGGCTAGGCACTCCCATAGTGCTATCTAGTATTTCTCTCATGTGATAAAGATGGGTGTCCTTTTGGGGCCCAGTCACTGATGTATGTGCTTGCTGTGTATGCTGACATCCCAGTTCTGGGTGTAGGTATCTCCATTGGGCACTAGCAGACTGTTTGCAGCTGGTAGGTGTTGTGATGGAGTGGCTTGCAGGGTGCAGTGGCTGATGGCTTGCACCAGGGCAATATCAGATAGTGGTGGGGTGCAGTATACCATATCCAGGCCTAATGTCTGTCTGCTATTGTGTTATGGCTGTGTACAGAGCTGCATTGAGTCTGCTATTGTGTTATGGCTATGTACAGAGCTGCATTGACTGCCCTGTGGGGTGTCTGTTCCCCAACAGGACTAGGGTTAATGTTCCCCTCTACTGCCACTGTTGCAGGGAGGTAGACTGTGGATCTTTTGATAGGAGACCCTGTTTGCCACCCTGGGGGAGGGGTGTGGTGGTGCATGGGGGCTACACCTGACTGAAACAGACAGAGATGTCCAAGGTGTTCCTGCAGAAACTACCTATCTCACACAGTAACACTGCTTTGGACCTGCACCATGGCCTCTTTCAGCCATGGACGGTGCTGTGGACCTAGTGTTGGGCGCCTCACTGCACCCTCAAGGTGAGCACAGTACCCGCACAATGTGACGGTGTGTAGCTACTCTGTGCCAGTACAACACACGGTCAGTACCCCCTATCAGGCCGAGGTGCTGTGGGGGTGCACATGGTCAGTTCCCCCTACCAGGCCGAGGTGCTGTGGGGGTGCATTCCCCATGGTGTGTATCTGTGGACAGCTGATTTGCATGTGCAGTGCATCATGGGTGTGACTGGCACAATACAACCCTGTGAAACTCCAGCACCTGCTCACAGACTCTGATAAACCATAGGCCATCACAAGTACATCTGTTAGCATAATGCATAGGTGCAAGACACCCTAAAGAGTCTGTAATATAAGGTGCCCAATGAAATGTGAATGGACCCTGATGTGAGGTTTGTTCAGCAGAAGGTGGTATGAAACATGATGCTGATGCTGCAAGATGTGGCACAGGTATGAGGAAGCGGGGTTTGTAATGTGTGGATCATGCCCACAGGCTCCCATAGGTAAGAGTCGAACACAATCAGAAATAGTAGTACCAATCCCAGGTGCAATATTCCCCCAGGGAAATGTAAATGTACAGTGCTGAGAGAAAACCCAACGTACATAGTAACGCACGTACACGCCGTAAACACTGCACGTATTCACGCCCGCAGCAACGCACGTACGTACGCCCGCAGTAACGCACGTATTCAAGCGCCATGACATTCACATGTAGCCACGCCCCCAGCAACGCACGTGGCTACGCCCCCAGCAACACACATGGCTACGCAGCATAGACACAGTCTGAACAAATGGCAGCCATGTCCAGGAAGCCAGCATTCAGCCAGGGGGATCTGTATCTCCTGACAGAGCTGTTCTGCCTCCGCCAGCAGCGGCTCTTCCCTGGCTCATCCAGGAGGCAGAACCTGGGAAGGGTCAGGAGGGCCTGGGAGCGCCTGGCCCATAGGTTCAACCGGAGCTCTGACTACCCACGTGAGGTAAGTGCATGGGGACAGGTACCCCAAATGATGAGGCTAAACAAAACACACCCAGTAACCACAGCACAAAGACACCATGCACTGCCAGGGAATAGCAGGTGCTGACACATCCTGCAGCTAGCAAGTCTGCCACACACCCTAGAAAAAGACCCCCCAGCCCCAAGGGGGTAGCTGCAACCATGGCAGGAGTGCACCACAGATCACATTGGTATGGTATGGGGCGCCTTTGCAGGCCAGGGATGTCCCCCATCCACAAGACACCACAGTCCCACCTCTCAGGCCAACAGGAAAGGAAGGGGTCTGCACCTTGCCTCTGCCAACCAACACAAGTTCAAAATACATCCGCCGATGCTGCAGGCCGCAAATGAGGGCACCCCTCCCCATCCCTGCCCACTGTCAGCTGGAGCCTTGTGTGATCACAAAAAGACAAACCACAGCTCCAAGCAGATGCAGGCCCCAAATGAGGGCACCCCTCCCCATCCCTGCCCCCTGTCAGATGGAGCCTTGTGTGATCACAAAAGACAAACCACAGCTCCAAGCAGATGCAGGCCCCAAATGAGGGCACCCCTCCCCATCCCTGCCCCCTGTCAGATGGAGCCTTGTGTGATCACAAAAGACATACCACAGCTCCTGGGATGATGCAGGCCCCAAGAGGGGTTCCCTGAACCATCCCAGTGCCTTTGAAAACAGGCCCTGTATGGGATCACAAATGACAAACCACAGGCCAAGGAGTTTGCAGGGAGCACTGCAGGTGACAACCTCCCACCCCAACAGTGGCTGATTGGCACTGGCAGATGTGTGTAGGTGGCACACAGAGCTGTGATGTGTCATGTACGTGGGGTGCACATACAGGGCACATGGGGCACAGACCTGAGAGGTGTGTGTGTGGGCCACACATGGGGCTGTCTCCTGTGAATGCAGGGGGCATGAGTGTCTCACCCAATAGGGGCAGGTGCTTGTTGCATGAAGTGAGAGGGTTAGCTGCAGAGGCAGGGGACCCCAACGTGTCCCAGCGGTAGCTAAGGGCAATGTTTGGTGTCACCCCTACAGGTGGAGGACCTGCGCAAGAAGGCAAGGGAGCTGAGGGCCCGGTACCCCAGATTTGTGGCTAGGGTGCAGCGTGAGCGGATGGCCCAGCAGAATGGTGAGTACCGGGACATGGCCTTGTAGGGCACCGAGTGGTGGAACCACAGGTCCACTGTGACTGCGGAATATGATGTTCACCCAGGGGATGACATGTGTTACCTCTCCCACAGCTGATGCACGTGCAGCCATCGAGGAAGAGAGGCCGGAAGAACCGGATGACGGTGTGGCCCGGGAGGGGGACTAAGAGCACGTGGGACTGCAGGTCGGCGGACCAGAGGTGGCCACAGAGGATGCCGAAGGAGGGCATGTGGGTGCATCCCCACGCCCCTACGAGGGAGAGGAGGGGGACGAGGATGATGGCCATATGGGAGGGGATGTGGAGGATGTGGCTCACATGGGGAGTGATGTTGCGGAGCTGGAGGATCGGGGAAATGAGGGGGGGGGAGGAGGTGGGTGAAAGGGGAGGGGAGAGGGAGGAGGTGGGTGGCAGGGAGAGGGAGGGGGAGGTGGGGGAGGAGGGGGATGGGGATGTGGGGAGGGTGTTGGGGGCAGGGGGGCGGGAGGGGGTGTACAGCGGGGGGGGGACAGGTCCCCAATGGCACGCTCCGCCACAGGGCAATGGGGGCACCAGCCACCTGCCCCATGATCATGGCGAGGCACGCCCTCTGGACGTGTGCCTGCCACACATGGCCGCAGGCAGGTCTGCCGTGCATGCAGCCACACAGACACGGGGAGATGTGTGTCTGTGCGGCTGCATGTGCGGTCTGCACCTGGCTGCGGCTGTGCATGCCCAAGCACAAGCCCAGAGGCAGTTCGCCCTAATCCAGGGGCAGGTGCTGGCGACCCTGTCCATGGTGGCTGAACGTCTGCGGGAGCGGGATGAGCGCCCTGCCCATGCCGCACCCGGTCAGCCACTATCTGACAGGGGTCCCCAGGGTGTGTAATGTGTGGACACACTTCTGCATTAGGCACACTGGGGACTCGAACCCATGCTGCCTGTAACAGCGGTCACTACCGTAACCATTGTGCTACAGCTCTGTTTCAGTGCTTTGTGTCTGTACGTCTTCTTACGTTTAACGCGCAGTGACGTGCCACGGCGCCCGGTAACGCTCGTTAATTTTTTTAACGCGCGTTAGTGGTGACGATGTACCGCCCATGTCCTTATTTGGGGTTTCTGTTACTACCGCGGCTCCTAACGCGAATTGCACTAACGCAGTTTAGTAAACATACCCCTAAAAGAATTACAATCCGATTCTACTAATGATTCAATGTGCAAGTGTGTGTTGTTTAATTCAAATGTTACCAAAAAAGCCACCGTTAAAAGAAAATCTACTAAGTATAAACATCTTTAACTAATAGAGAAACAATATAACAGGAGGCGATGAAACACCGCACATTTTGAAAAACGAAACCGAACAGAAAAGCGGCAAGAAAGGGTCAAAAGTGTTGTTTAAAAAAATGAACACATAAAGTAAAAAGATAATTTGTATCCAACTAATTGAAGGAAGCAAAAACATTGTGTAGCTGAACCAGACGTAGTGGAAAAAATGTATAAACAAACAAAGGGAGAATCTAATATTATCACAGTCTCCTCTCCCAATGAGAACATAATTGGTACTAAACAGACTAAATTTCTGTTCACAAAAACAATATTATAGAGCGATGAGTCGTCGCAATTTAAAAGCAAAAACAAGGGACAACACCAGAAAACAAAAAACAAAAAACAAAACAAGGCGATGAAATCGCCATGGTTTTAAAACCAAAAAAAGAGCACACATGACCACATATACAAAAGAGTCTATGTTCAACAAATTGAAAAACGGAATCAGAGTGTAAAAAAGCTAGTGATCTAGACCAGGCATAAAAGAAATATATATAATAATACAGCAGATAAGCGGAGCAGGAGTATGATCTTATCTCAATGTCTTCTCCAAATAAAAACGGATTTAATGCAAAGCAAACATGATTGCAATGGTATTGCCTTCAACCTAAAAACCATAAAAACACCACTTCAAAAAAAAGGGGACAAATAATTAAATAGATCGATTCTAGGCGAGCACACTTGCAATTGCGTTCCGCTTGCATAAAAACCATAAAAATAGTGTCTCTTAAAATTCGGCAATCATGGAAAGAACCATTAGTAACGTTCACCAAACTGAGCATAAAAAAGCAAACATTATTGCATAAAAATACAGATCAGTACATCAATATTAACAGAATCCAAAACACAAAAAGAAGGTAAAGTGAAGGCATTACTGGCACTGGTGCTGTAGGCGGGAAACCGCCACACAGGAGCAGAGGAAATATTTAAATTGCATCAAAGTACCACCCGCTAACAGCGTACAATGCAAACAAACAAACAAAGGGTGTAATATTATCATAGTGTCCTCTCCAAATAAAAGCATATTTAATGCAAAGAGAACATGAGTGAAAAAGTGTTTCTTGGAACCTAGAAACCATAAAAACACCACTTTTAAGAAAAGGAAAATAAATAAATAAATAAATAAATAAAGTGCTAGACAAGCACACATGCAATTGTATACCGCTAGCATAAAAAATATAAAAAAACCAGTATGACCTAAATATCAGCAATCAAGGAAGAAACAATAAGTTAACTTCAACCAAACTGGACATAGAAAACCAAACATTGTAGCATAAAAATACAGGTCAGACAGTCGATATGAACAGAGTCTAAAAAGACAACCAAGTAAAAAGTAAAGCGCAGACATTACCAGCGTTGCTGCTGTAGGTGGGAAAACGCCACATAGGAGCAGAAGAAATATTTAAATTGGATCAAGATGAAACCTACTTAACAACGTAGAATGACAGACAGGGGGGGAGGGGAAGGGGGGACGGGAAAGGGGGGGAAAGGGGGGAGGGAAGGGGAAGGGAGGGAAGGGGGGGGGAAAGAAGTGTAAGTATTGTGGGGGTAAAAACGGGTAATAATAAATACTTCCAAGCAGAACAAAAAGACATCATTAATTATATATTGATGCAAAAACAATAAAGAAAGATGTGGCTAATAGGAAAACAGATGTAAAATGGAAATATCTACATAGTGTATATGCATAGAGGTATATTGAAATTAATAGCAGAATAAGTTGCTAAAGAAAAACATAGGAATAAAAAATGAGACATTATGATACAAATGCACCCACAAAGGTGGACATATTGGATTACAAAAAACATGGTATTCAATCTCTTTATTTAACCCTTTCGGGACCACTGTATCGAAAAGGAAAATGTTCCTCTGTTCCTCTTGGATTAACCTGTGGTCACGGTCCCCACCCCGAGGGGGGGGTGTTGATTTGCTTAATGGCAAAGAACTTGATATCATCAAGAGTTTGTTGGAGTGTGGACCAATGTTCCACCAAGGGGGCTGTCATGATTTTTCTTTTAATGCAGCTCTTGTGTTCCTGAATACGTGTCTTGATTGGTCGGATAGTTTTACCAACATATAAAAGGGGGCAAGGGCAAATGATGACATACACTACATGTGTAGAAGTGCAGTCAGTCCTAGTGTGCAACTTGTATTGTACATGAGTAATGGGATGTAAGAAAACAATGGCATGCTTACAGACAGTAAAATAAAATATATCGTTCACTTTTAACTATATGAAGGATCAGAATTAGCATACGAGGTCTCAGTATAAAAAAGCACTGCTGTCTCTAGGTTCACACCTAATATCAGCAATCGTGTTGTATTACATCAATGACCTCATGCGTATAATGTAAAAAACAAAACTCAGTCCTTATGATGTTAGAATAATATACTCAGCTTCAAAATTATGATGTTAGAATAATATACTCAGCTTCAAAAAAGGACTGGGTTAAATCCTCTACTTCACATATGATCCCAACATACAGTCCCGGTACCAGCCAGACGTTTCAGATTAATTTCTTCAGGGGACCGTTAAACAACTGTAGAAAACAACAAAACCAACCCTATTAAACCATCACCCTCACAAAACTACACAATATTAAAAAATATTAGAAAACCCATAACCAAATCCTTTCTTATCTCAGATGCTGCCCACGTTAACGCGTTATCCTACACTGGCTGACAAATGTCTCCCGCCAGCAAAAAACGCCATGCGGGTTGTGTACTATCAGTTATGGCACCTTGAATCTATCTGAACCACACCCTATTTTGAAAGTAGCTACCTCACTGCAGGCAACCCTGCCCCCTCTCATTGAAATGCTAAGGTAACCATGTCTGGGAAAGAGTTGTTGAGTTTCCATGTTACACAGTTGCAGATGTGAGAGAGTCAGCCAGTCCAGCCTTTGTCACTATGGAATCATATTGCATTATGGAGCCTGCAGTGATTATCTCTATGGGTCCAATTCTGTCTCGCATGTACATCCCCTTTGTATGTCCGAGCTGACCCAGACATACAAAGGAGATCGCGATTCTGATCCCGTGGGGTACATCTAGCCCTGCAGGATCAGAATTGTGAACAGGCATGTATGTATAGGCTGGAACTGTGATTCAACTTACCAGGGCTTTTGAATAGAGCCACTTTGGCACTTTGGCTCCATTTAAAAGCCACGATGCTGGCTGCCTGCAAATGGAGTTAATTCCCCACAGCCAGGATCAGGCTGCAGGAAATTAACTCTGCCCCCCCCCCCCCCAGCCCTATTCGTGCCCCAATCTCAACAAAAAGCAACATCCAGGGAAGTTATTCCACCTCAGAGGTGGAACAACTTCCCTGGCCATTTTGCCGGCCATGGACGTACAGAGCTGACATTAGAATCAGCACTGTATGTCCAGGTTTGGCAACCAACCACTGCCTGCCAACTCTCCACCCTTGGGCTGCCTATTCCCCGCCCCCGACTACACTGCACAACTGGTGAGGAAGTTAGACAGGAGGGGAAAGCCGGCATGAATAGCCCCCCAGTATCCGTGCCTCAGAATAACCCCCTATGTGTACAAGCAGCTCATACAGAAAGCACAATGCACTCACCTCCTATTACTAAACAACACACTTGGGCTAAAGCACAAACTAGATGACAAGGATGACAAGGAGTACCCAGAGTGAGACTTGCAGCCAGTCCCACCTTTCAATAAAATGTGAAACGTGTAGCACTGAATGCAAGGAGACACTTGAATGAAGAAAACTGTCAGCAAACACTGAATAATCCAGGGGAGAAGGCCATGACATAAGCCAAACTGCACAGACAGTTCATGCAGCCACATCAGTGTTGAAAATGGAGTCAAACCTCTACATATGTAATTTTTATTTTTTTTAACATTTCTTATATACACTGCCTTTCCTGATATTGAACAGGACATTATAACTTGGAGATAACTATTTTACAGGGAACATGGGCAATGGAGGGTTAAGTGGCTTGCCCAAGACCACAAGGAGCACCTGTGGGACTAGAAACCCCAGTCCTTCTGGGCCAAGGTTGCTGTCTTCTAGTGGGATTTGATCCCCTGATCTTCTGGCCTGAGGTAACTTGCCCCAATCACTAGGCCACTCCTCCATCTAGGTAATCAACTCACTGCTGCACTTAGAAGACACATCTATGAGTGTAGATACAAGTCACCCTGCCTATAGAGGAGGCAGTGATTGAGGGGTGGCTTAGAAGCTATACTGTGCCTTTCAAAATGGTTGTTGGGCTGCAGAGTTCAACAGTCTATTGTCAACTGAATGCTCAAAGCACTTGCAAAGGCCAACCATACCCCCTTGCACTCAATATCCAACGTAACCATGTCCTGGAGGCAGGTGATGAGTTTCTACATTATTGAGTTGCAGTTGTTAGAATGTGATACATTCCATTCTCTCTGACCAAAGATGTTTGATGTGGAGTGGAGGAGTGGCCTAGTGGTTGGGGCAAGGTACTTCAGGCCAGAAGGTTGGGGGTTCAAATCCCACTAGAGGACAGCAACCTTGGGCTGGAAGGACTGGGGTTTCTAGTGCCACAGGTGCTCCTTGTGGTCTTGGGCAAGCCACTTAACCCTCCATAGCCCATGTTCCCTGTAAAATAGTTATCTCCAAGTTATAGTACCCTGTTCAATGTAAACCACACTGATGCAGAATAGTGTGGTATATAAGAGAATATAAATATAAAATTCTGGGCCCTGAAATGTGCATATCCATTGCCACAACCAGGGACCACAAATAACACACTGTACTGCCTGATGAGCTGAAAGGCACATATCTGTGAAATTACATACTTTCCCTGAGCTGCCAAAATACATAATTATAAGAGGGACAACATTGCCTGGCTAATGTGAGATAGCTGTGCAGTATGGTATTTGTAGTCCCTCATGGAACCATCAGCTAACAGTGATGCTCCAATATAGTCTCAAAACATTATCCCTATCCCTTGTTAATGTAGCAAAACAAGGTATATATTCATCTGTCAGGTGTGTTTCCCTCAAATGAAAGGGCAGGGCAGTGAGCTATTATCAGTCCCTCAATGTGGCCAGTGGGGACCTGATATCAGGTCCCAGAATGCATTTGGAATATGTGGTCAGAGGCTGAAATGAATCACATTCTGACAGCTGCAACTGACTAACCTGGGAAAACAGCACCTGCCCCAGAACATAGTTGTTGTGGGAATTGAGTGCATGGGGATGTGATAGCTCTCTGCAACTACTGTGAGCATAAAGCTGACAATGACTTGGTTAACACCGCAACCCAATAATCATTGTAATCCACACTATGCAGCATCAAATCCATCCCTCAAATACTGACCTACCATTCAGGCACAGTGACTGCCACCTGCACTCATAGATGGCTCTCCCAGCTCTTACACTTAACTATGTAATTATTAAATCTAAAGGTCATAGGTTTGATTCCATCAACAGTTCTGAGGTAGCTAAATGAATCATTTGTGTTTACCATCCTATGCCCTCTTTGTAGTCCCACATTTGTTCCCTTGCATTCACTGCAAAACATTCCACAGTCCATTTGACGGAGAATGTTTGAAAGACAGCACTCCCTGTATATTATACTCTATGAGCCCAGGGAGTAGCCACTATTTCCATAATACCTGTGCTGTAGCCCAGTTGAGGCAACATCTAATAGCATCCTGGTGAGGTGTTCAGTCTCTATTAGCTAAGAGTACACATTGCCATCTAGACCACAGGTCCCTGAATGCATCAGGATTCTCTGGCCTGAGAGGCTGCACTGAGTTACAGTTTCCTAGCTGGAAGTCACCCATATGAAAACTAGGCAACTGCCTCCAGGACCTGCTGACCAGCAAGGTAACCTGCCAATATCTGGATAAACTCGGCAGCCCTAAAGCTGTCCAAAGGCACACTTAGGTGAATCAAATGTGTGTCAGTCAGATATGTACTGTATTCACCAACCAGGATGGCTTGCAGTTACACCCAGAGTTGAGTCTGCTCCAGTGGCTGCAATACAGTTCCAGTCCCCGCTCTGAGCTAGCAGACTGCACTGTACTGGTTTCCTATGCCATCTCTTTTATCATTCTTTATGCACTGTTCCCCAGGTACCTTTTGAACCTCATGTGACCCCCTGCCAATCAGAGCTGCACATTCCCAATTGCATCAGAGGGATAATATGTGCAATGCAGCACTGTATAGAATTCTCACCCAAGGAATTAGGGTTCCCAACTGACTCCAGGTCCAGCCCACAAGCCTTATCCAGACCTGGGTCACATCAAAGACTACAGGGAGATGTAGTAAAGACATCCCTATTGCAACCTATCTGAAAATCCAGCCTATCACTCCCTGCATGCAATGGATTCAAAGCCAGGATTGCAGCAAGCATGTAGTGTGCATCTGGTGTCTGCAGGAAACCCCATCTGGAACATGAGGTGTTCACATCCTGTGTAAAATTATCTTGGCTCCAACATAGGTGTGTTCCATTGCTATGGCATTCCAGTAAAGTGTACTACTTTAAGTTCCTCACTGTACACAATGTGAGACTCATTGCGTGTCCTATAATGAATCACGATAGTATAATCACTGGAATGCCTGACCAACTTACACCAGGAAACCCCAAACTCCAAAACACTGACCAACTTATAGAATCCACACCTCTGTAGTACCGTGATTCCACTTTCAGCAGGGTCAGCGTTGGGAAATGACCTCATACCTAGACTGAGATTATTGGGATCATCAGTCCACAAATGAACCTCATTGTGCGTTTGGCCATGTGCACACTGTGATCCCACCCATAGACCACTCTATGGCTCCCCTGTTTGGAGACTGCAGGTCCTATGTATCAGTCTTGCCACTGCAAGAATCACACAGGCAAAGGCATTACAAACAGTATGGCGGCAGCTGCCTACCTATTTAATTTATAGACCTCTATCATATCTCCCCTCAGCCATCTCTTTTCCAGATTGAAAAGCCCTAACCTTTTTAGCCTCTCCTCATAGGAGTATCCTTCCATCCCCTTTACCATTTTGGTGGCTCTTCTCTGTACCTATTCTAATAATTCTATACCTTTTTAAGATACGGCAATCAGAATTACACACAATATTCAAGGGTGTGGTTGCAACATGGAACAATATAAAGGCATTATAATATCCTTTGTTTGATTCTCCATTCCTTTCCTTATGACACCTATCATTCTATTTGCTTTCTTGGCCACCGATGCACACTAGGCGGAGGTTTTCAACATGTTATCCATGATGATGCCTAAACCTTTTTCCTAGGTGGTGGTTCCTAATGTGGAACCTTGCATCGCGTAACCATAGTTTGGATTGTTCTTTCCTGGGTGCATAACTTTGCATTTGTCCACATTAAATTTCACCTGCCATTTGAACATCCAGACTTTCAATTTATCAAGTTCCTCTTGCAATTTTTCACAATCCTCCTGGGTTCTAACAACCTTGAATAATTTTGTGTCATCTGCAAATTTGATTACCTCATTCGTTATTCCCATGTCCAGGTTATTTACGAATATGTTAAAAAGCAGCGGACCCAACAGACCCTAGGTTACTCCACTATCCACCCTTCTCCATTGGGAAAACTGGCCATTTAGCCCTACCCTCTGCTATCTATCTTTTAACCAATTCCTGATCCACAATAGTACACTGCCTCAAAGGCTTTCTGAAAATCCAGATACACTATATCAACCAATTCACCTTTGTCTACCTGTTTATTCACACCTTCAAAAAAACATAACAGATTAGTAAGACAAGACCTTCCTTGGCAGCAGGGACACAAGGTTAGGCAGGGCTGCAGCTGTCTTGACTGCCACTCTTGCTGCCCTGAATCAGTCGGTCTAGAACCTGGAGAAGATTGTGGAACAGCTGATTACCAATTTGGTGATGCATATCCATGTCCTGGAGGAGTTGACAATTTGGCTATTTGATCCTCCAGTGCATGGGCCTGCCCTACATTGTGGGGGTTCACCATCCCCATAAAAGGCTTTCAATCCCTACCCATGTGTCCTCCTCGGCAGCCAGGGGTCAAGTGGCAGTTGCAATTACCTTCTTGCCCTCCGCCTCCCCCTCCACAGTTAGTTACATAGGGCCCGATTTTCAAAGGCCTTTACACAGGTAACTGTGTAGCTTCAAAAATTGGTGCTACATGTGTAGCTCCTGTGGCTTCCTGTTTGAACAGCAAAACCCGGATATTTGATGCTTGGGCCATATATGACACCAACTCAAATTCGGGCCCATAGTATGGTCCATCTAGTCTGCCTAGTAAAGTGGTAAGAGTAGGTATACTCACTGTAACATCAATACCTAATTTAATACCCGCTTTCATTTCATTTGTACATGTATATAGTTACCCTGTAAGCAAGGTACCTGCATATGTATATAGTTTCCCCTGTTCTCCAAGTTACCTTTTCCTGTTCGATGTAATGACCTGACTTTTGTTTATTGTCGGATACTGTTCGTTTTATGTAAACCGCGCTGATCGTAAATAGTGCGGTATATAAGAATTGCAAATAAATAAATAAATAAATAAACATGCAAGTTACTCCCCCTCTATGCCTTAGTTTATGGGTGTACCCAGTGTTGGGGGGGTCACCCCTATATGCTGAGGTATAAGAAAGGTACGTTTAATTTTGTTTTATGCTGTTTGTGTATATATATATATATATATACAGGGTGGCCCAAAAAAAGTGAGAACATCTCGTAAATTAAAAGCTTAAATAGTTTACTTATTTACCTTTTTTAGCTATATAAAATAGCTATATAACGTCTTTATTGCGACAATTTCCGATCGCCATCTTTGTTTTTTTAATTTGTCAATCGTTTACATCTGTCTTTTTGAATTTTTAAATAACTTATATGCTATGAGATGTTCTCACTTTTTTTGGGCCACCCTAAATATATATATATATAATCACAAGGCATGTTGACCTTAATTTTTTTTTTCTTTGACAGAAATTGTATTTTTTATGCAAAATATATTTTGTTATTTGGTTATTCTGACTTACATGTGTGTTTCTCTAGGGTCAGGTGTATCAAAGGTAGAGTTTTCACTGTGAGTGCTTGGCAGACACATGTCCACTCATCTCAGATACACCACCAGTTGGCCACTCAATATAGCTCTCAGTAGATGGCTGCATTGTGACCATTGTAGCACACTGTTAGCCATCTTCTGGCAAATTGACATGCTGCAGTGGGAGTAACTGACCCCTATCACACCAGCCGTATACATGTTATACCTGTATTGACTCATGCAACTGACCTTGTAAGACCATGGGGAGTTCCATTACCTATCAACTAGCCAGGTCACCTTTCCCATGAGGGTGCATCATGGTCCTGACAACTGTTGGCACCACAGGCATAGGTGAGGGCAATCCTGCATATGCACATATGAACAGCACATAACCTTTTTATACAAGAGAGCTGTCAGGTTGCCACAGCCTCCCCAAAATATGTGACTTCAGCTGGCCATTCCCTGCATAGTGGTCCCAGAGGTTGACACTTGCAAAAACAACATCATTTTGGAAAATGTATGATAACAGAACAGATGAACACAAGACATCATGTAATTTGGGAGGGGGAATGATGCTGTGTGCTGAATTGCTACCTCACACTCCAGCACATGGCTTCCTATGGAAAATACTGCCGGCATTCACTGGGCATGTTGATGTCAGCCCTAGCTGAATGACAACATTTGGGGTCAAACCATTGGGGTGCTGCTTCTAGCACTATAAACAGCATGACAGTGGGTGTATGTAGCAAGGTGAGATTTTTAACACTCATCAGCAATGCTGTGTGATCCTACACATTAGGGATATGCTATTCTTGTGGCATCCACCAGGTTTTTGTGTGGGTATGATGTCTGATGACACAATGCATGGGGATATGTCCTGTTTTCCACAGGGTTCAACGAGAGAATAATGAGCGTCACCAACATCAGTGCACAGTGCATTCTCAACATGGAGGTGCCGCTGGTGGTGAGGGTGAACTATGGGAGTAATTGGGAGGCAGCAATATGTTTTATGAGTAATGAGCATAGTTGGCACCCATTCAGACGTATCATGAAGAAAATTCCTATGAAGATGGTTTAACCCAGCATGTACAACATGTGATGTTACATGACACAGTACTCAACTTCATGGTCCCTATAATGTGGCATTGAAGTAGCAATCATGGGGCTGAGAGATTACAGTTTGGAAAAGGGGCAAACAGTTTTGGCTTATGGGTGCAGGATTTTGGGAATTTGCTATATAGCCCTCCATACCAGCAGAGTGATGTTCATTACTACAGAATTAATCATAATAATGGTATTCTGATTTAAGAAGAGGTCTCCATTTAAATGATAAAACAGTAACAAGAGGGAAGTACGGTGAGAGGGGGTAACCCAAGCTCATGGGGGTAACAGGATCCAGTGTGATCTGGGAGGGAAGCTAATAGGCGAGCTGCAACCAATGGGCTTTGAGGGCAGATTAGAATGTGGGTGTGATAGCTGGAGGCAGAAATCGGCGGGGAGGTACTTGGATAGGCTAGGACCTATAAAGTGAAATTCAGAGTGACGAGTGGAATCAAGGTGGGCCTGTGATGGTGAGGGAGGATGAAGACGTTTTCTATGATTCAAGAAAGGATTCAGGGGGGAGCATGTGAGATAAGATGGAAGGATAGATAGGCAGGAGCACCAGAGTACATGGTCTTATGGGTGAGAGTAAGACGTTTGAATTGTATGCAATGAGTGAGTGGAAGCCAGTGTGACTCGATAAGTTGAAGGGATACATGATCAACTTTGGTGATGTTGTGATGTGAACAGACAATGGCATTTTGAAATGAATGAAGATATTTCAATTGGTAAAGCTGAATATATAACATTATAGTGGTCTAAGCGTGCAATGACCAAAGCCAGAGGTTGGTTGCCAACCAAGGGATCAGGGAATAGTGACTAATGAGAGCATATTTGACAGACTGCAACGGAGGATCACTTGGCTGATATGTTCATGGACAGTGAGAGAAGATTCCAGGTTAATCCCAAGATATTCAAGGTAGCAGACACCAGGGATAGAGAGGTCATCTAGTGAGGGGGAGAAAGAAGGGGGAGTAAGGAAACCTATAAGCTTGATATCAGAATCGTTTGAGGGATTGAGCTTGAGGTGGTTGTCACGCATCCAGGATGCCACCAAAGACAGACAGGGATTAAAGAAAGTCAAATCTAGTGTTATAGAAGGAAGATGACAGATCAGCAGCATGTCTTCTGCATAATAATATGCAGACACACTCTACTACTGGAAAAGGGTAACCAGGAGTGGAAGGACATTATTAACAGGAAGGGGTCCCTGGACAAACCCTTGAGGAATGCCACAGGAGAGGGGAAACCAAGAGGCAGATGAAGGCTGGAAAGACCCATAATAGAATGTGATGAGAGGACAGACAGGAACTAGTATAATGCAGTCCCACGCAAGTCAGCAGAAGGGAGGCACATAGAAGAAGAGGGTAACTAACAAGATAGAGAACACAGGAGAGGTGCAATGTTGCGCTTATCCCAGGCTTCCCATATTTTATTTAGTATGATTTACATGCTGTGGCCAGCCCAAAAGTCAGACTGTCTGGGGTGCTAGACATGGTGTGCTCGAGATGGTTAGATAGTAGTATGCATACTAACATTTATGGAATAGTATAGAGAAATGCTAGATTATAGACTGGATGGAAGCAGCTGGTGATATAAGGGTCAAGAGAAGGAATCATTAGAAGGGTGCACATCATAGCAGTGTTCCAGCATTGGGGAAAAGATTTCAGTCAACAAGCTATTGTTGAACAAGGAAAGTACGTAAGAAAGACATGCTAACGATGACTCAGAGATGCAGGCTGATGGAATGATATCATTATCTGAAGTTGCTTCTGAGTATGACATGACAGTCTTGGAGAGTACTGTCATAGATATAGTGGTAAAATGGGACCAGATTTGCAAAAGAGTGAGGCCTGTACTGCCAGTATGATCTGACATAGGACAGGAGGGGTCCTGTGAATCCAGATTAGGGGATGACAAGGGGCTCTGGAGAAGTGAAATAGTGTTATCTGCCTAATGCCTTCACAGTCCATGTTGGACTATCCCCATCATGGTTCAATGTATAAATCTGCAATGCAACACTGGGTTTGCAACACCTCGTCATGAGCAGCAGGGAAACAGTTGTTCTTCCTGAAGTGACATATTGGTTGTATAACATCTCATGATGTGAACTTCTACGCACAAATGTTATTGGAGGTGTAGTCTAATTGTTAGCGCACTGACTTGGGAACTGCGGGGGCTTTGGCCAAGTCATGTGACCCTCTGTAACCACAGGGGAATCCAGATGTCAAAATCCCTCTTTGATGTATATTACCAAGCTGAAGTTGCAATGTAAACCGCTTTGAGTACGTGATCAAGCAATATAACAGACCTGTAACATACATATATACATGACCTTAGTAGTCATCACCCTGAGTCAGAGGCCAATAATGACCTTAGTTTTGGAACTCAGTACTGAGTTAGAGTTATTTTATCTTCAAACTGTGATGTAGGACCAGTCTATCTTGCCCCTGTGATGTTGTTAGCAGGAGATGTGTTTGGCCTTTGTGAGTCTGACAGTATTGACCGATATCACTGCAACTGCTATGCCTCTTGAAATCGACTATCAAGTAGTTTACCTTGTCATTGACTGAGTTGACATGGTGTGAGAGATAATTGTACATGTGTGAAAATCGGGCATAGTGCACATGGCAGACATGTGAGTGCAGCTGTTTCACGATAGGGACATTTGTGGCTTAGATTGTACCCTGATGGACCCCTCCTGATATCATTGCACTGCTCTCAGACAGAACATACATGAATGCTGCTTTTTGATAGTGCCTGCCCGTATAGCCCCAGCAGTGTATAAACCTGACCTACAGTCCTTGGTGGCTTCAGAGCAGCTGGTAGAGTGCACACTTGTCACTGCCAGCTCACACTACAGAGATGGCACAGATGTTCGTCTACACTGCTTTGCTGGGGAAGTTTCTCCAAATGGGTTAGTTTTGCGTATACCATGACAGTCATGAACCTTACGTATAAGCCAGGGCATGGGGAGCATGATCTCAGTCTCTCAAATTTACTGCTAAGGCTCGGCGTATTACTTGCATCGTGCCAAAGAGAGCCTCCTGCTGGAGTTTGTAAGATGTAACATGTATGGGTAGTTTGTCAAGATGGGCTTGGAAATTCTTCTTTATGAAACCTGTGATACCCAACATGATGGGAAATATTTCTGTATCTTTCTGCCATATTTTCTTGGTCTCTGACACTATTTCCTCATATTTCAGGATCTTCTGTCTCTCCACACAATTCACAGAGTAGTCATTTGAACTGACACCTCTATTATCAATGCCATTCTAGTGGCTTTCTCCTTAATTACTATATCCGGCTTCTTTGCATCCAGCTTTTTATTGGTCGGAATGGGAGTATCCCAGGTGATCATAACCTCCTCATTCTCTGTAATTCTCTTAGGGTCATGATCCCAGTGCTTTTCAGGCAGAATGATGTTGTAGTGCTTACAAAGTTTCTAATGGATGAGGCACGCTACTTTATTATGTCTTTCTGTATAGAAATGTTCTGCCATCAGAACTTCACAGCCAGCTATGAGGTGAGTCACCATTTCCAGGTCTTTCTTACAGAAATGGCATATGTCTGTATTGCCAGATTTCTCAATGCTTGCTGTAAACCATCTCGACCGTAAGCCACTGTCCTGGGCTGCAACTATCAACCTCTCATCTTTTGGTTTCAGTTCATCCCTCCTTAACCAGTCATGTATCCATTCTTAATTGACAAAGGGTTCCTGGAGTAACACTCTGTATTTCCCACTGTATTTGTGCATCTGCCACTTGTTTTTCCTTGTTTGTTGATCTAAATCCTTAAAGAGTTTTTTCTCTTGTTTTGCAAATTCTGTTATTGTCTTCTCTGTGCATGCTTGTGAATCTTCACTCATTCCTTCTAGTTATTGGTACGCTTGTCCAAATTCCATGATGGAGACAGATTCTGGACGTTTACTCTCATATTTTAGCACTTTTCAAGTATTTGGATCTGAGGATGCAGTTAAGTAGGCTTGGAGGCCTATAATGGTAGCTCTGTATGTGTAATCAATCTCAATGAGTTCTAGACCTCCTTCAGCTCTAGGGATGTATAGCCTTGGCATACACTGATTCTTGTAAATCACTTCATGGGCATGGAGGAGTTTTCGTGTATGCACATCCAGCTTTTCAAGATCTTTAAGAGGCCAGTCCACAACCCCAAAGCTGTATGAAAGTGCAGGAATTGCCAGCTGATTGATGGCTTGTATCTTATTCTGTGATGTTAAAGCACTTTTCAATAATGATTTTAATCTCCTGTAGTATTCTTTACTGATCTTTTCTCTCAATAATTTCTGCTTGAGTGTCATTCCTTCTTCTACTCCAAGATACTTATATATGTCTTCCTGTTCAAGATCCTTGATATCACAGCCTTCAGCCAGGGAGATGTTTTCTGTTTTGCTCAATTTTCCTCTAAAAAAAGTTGCCTTAGCACATTTGTCAAGGTCAAAGGTCACTCTGATCTCATCAGAAAAGCTTTTCACCACACGGAGTTGCTCTGCTAATTGTTGGTCACTGGAACTATGGAGATCGTCTACAAATAATAAATGAAATGTTTTTCTGGGTTGTTACCTTCTTTAGGATTCATGCTAAATCCATATCCCAAAGAGTTGATGACAGTACTCATTGGATTAAGCACCACACAAAACAAAAGGAACAACAGGGAATCCCCCTGAAATATTCCTCGCTGGATCCTGATGTTAGGAATGATATATTGACCATTTTAATATTTCAAAAAGAGTGTGGTTTGCCACATTGTCATGATGAACTTAATGTACTCTATCAAACCAGGATACATGTTATGCATTTCAAGACAATTTATTTCCATGAATGGGGGACCCTGTCAAACGTTTTCTTATAATCAATTCATTGTATATTGAGTTTTCTGCTTTTCTTAATGCTGGCCATGATGGCCTTAATCAATACTAAATGGTCTTTGGTGCCATATGCCCCTCTCTTGTTGCCCTTTTGCTCTATTGCCATGATGTTATTGGACTCGATATGATCATATATTCTGTCTGCATCTATTGCAGTGAACAGTTTATAGATTGTAGATAGACGGGTTATTGATATACAATTGTTGGGAGTGTAACTGGGTCTCCTTTTAGAAGGAAAAATGTTCTTCCTATAATAAGCCATTGTGGTGTTAAGTCTGGCTGTGTAAACAATCAATTTTTGCAAGTCACCAGATCTGGGTGGAGTGATGTTAACTTTTTGAGGCAAGAATTGGTTATTCCATCTAGGCCAAGGCTCTTCCAGTTTGGGGCTATTTTATCCTGCTCACCAGCTCATTTGTTATCACTGCAGGCCATTCCATAGGCCCTGTCTGCTATGTACTAACATATCTGTCTATGTTGATGTGCTGATCAGACCTATGACAGGCAGCAGACCTCTGCTAGCACATTGTTTGATGGAAGTGGCTGTTAGTGAGGATACAGTTGTGAAACATCTCCCCAGCGCATAAGATGGATATGGAATGTTGACAGGTCTCCTCACCCTCACTTCATGAATAGAAGCCCTGGTCTATGCAGCTCAGAGCATCACATACTTGATGAAAGTTGACATGCTTGCCCTTCGCCTACCCACAATGTAGAACTGTTATCAAAGGGGAAGTGTTCTGTTTAATAATGTACGTGCAGCTGCTGCCCATGTGACGGTATCTCTTGTAGGTAATATATGCACTTCAATGTTTCACATTGATGCTATTCCTCAACCTGTGAGGTTTGGATTGCAGGTGTACTTTCGCGGATACAGTTTTTAATTTATTTGCTGCACATATAGGGGATTCTGTTTCATTCCACACACATGTGAGAGGTGGGGGGTGTATTATATGATATCTGGACTCCCTCACTCCCAGGGGAAATGTGTTTACCTTACATGAAAAATGTTATTTACACTGGCAGGTTTTAAACTCTTAGCTTTTGATGTCTGGGGTGGTGACCTTATCATTGCTAGCACAAGTACCTGTGTACACTGTATTACTTCATTGGACATGACTGACATATTGGCAGATAGCACCAGCAATGGAGAGATTCCAACATTACACCTGACATGGGGTTGGCCTTTTGTGTCTCAGCACAGGTGTCGATGGCGGTTGTCTGTTGTGTGTTCCTTGTGATACTGCAGACATGCATGTGTCATGATTCTGAGGACACGCAGTGCATTTACTGTTCAGTGCAGACTTCACAAAGTGGTCTTGTCGCATGAAGTTCCTTGTCCATATTAGAGCTCTGGCTGGCGTTCATCATATAACATGAGGCCATCCCATAACACGTTTTGCTGTACTTCTTCCCCTCTTGCTAACATCTCACCCCTTTGTGAGGATCAGTGCTTGAAATAGGATGTGGAGTTTCTGTGCTCATTCTTGCACTACCTAATGTCCTGTAGAGATGTCTGGCTACTTGTATGCCCCCATCAAAAGTTTGCAGCACCACTATGTACTGCCACTGCACAATCATTGATAGCTGCAATGTCTGCTATTGTCATCTGTGTGAATCTGCACATAAATTTATGTGGGATTCATGCTACTGTCCCTTTGATAACTCCACTGTTTCTTGGACCATGAGGCTACTAGGGCTCTCTGTATTAAGGTGGCTCCTGACACCTAACATGTTCTTGTCAGGGAGTTGTGGGGGGCCCCATATTTTTTTCCATTAACCTCAGTGCCGTGGTGGCTGCCCTGCCATTCCACAAGCAGCCTGATGTACACACTTGGCACTTCAATTTGTATCATGGCATGCTCCATCTGTCAGGCCAGGATTACTGACCATCTTTTCTGTGATCATGACAATGGGATCACGATGACATTCTCCATTTCTCATTCATGCTGAGAGTCAGAGCACATACTTCAGACCTGAGCGTCACAGACCTGACTGATGCATGCTTGTTTAGTCACAGTGATGCTGGATTTTTTGGGGGTGTCCTGCTTACTGAACCATACAGGACTAACAATTTTTGATCTCACATATTTAACTGCAGAATATACATTGCAAACTAAAAAAAAAAAAAAATTGTATTTGCTTCCCACTTAACTGCTATTAATCTATTAAGGGCTAATCTTGAAGGACTAGAAAAGAGGACTGTTACTTCTGGAGAGAGATCTGCAATTTTGAGTTATACTTCTGGGAATTTTCTGAAAGGAATTCTTTCAATTAAAGCTGATTAATCTGTGAACCCACTATTTTTTGTTAAATCAGTCAGGGCCTAGTAGCAGCAGTTTAAGTTTAAATTTAAAACACAGAAGAGAACTTTCTGGTTACATTTCATACCCAGCAGAGAGCTTGTAGTTTAAATTTAACAGTCACTCAGGGCCTAGTATCAGCAAAGTACTTTTAGTTTAAATTTAAAACACAGAAGAGAGCTTTCTGGTTAAATTTGGAACCCAGCAGAGAGCTTGTAGTTTAAATTTCATAATAAGTTAGAGCCTAGCAGCAGCAAAGAGCTATAATTTAAATCAAATAAGAATATAGATTAGCACAAAAGGCAAACAGGGTCAGTACACTTTGATCAGCAAATAAAGTCTTCTAGAGACCTTTACAAAGAGGCCTTCTACCTAGGGGTCAAGAGACCTGTGAAACCTTTTCAATAGGTGTTAAAGCCAGGTGGCAGGTAAAAAGGCCATTTTGAAAGACTCCTTCTATCCAAGCAAGGACTGTTAATCATCCAGGAAGTTGGTCACAGCTTACCTCGGCAGCACAGGCATAAATAGCTCAACCAGAGCTCTGTGATCCTCAGTCTTGAAGGACTAGAAAAGGGGACTGTTACTTCTGGAGAGAGATCTTCAATTGTGAGTATATACTTCTGGGAATTTTCTGAAAGGAATTCTTTCTATTAAAGCTAATTAATCTGTGAACCCACTATTTTTTGTTAAATCAGTCAGGGCCTAGTAGCAGCAGTTTAAGTTTAAATTTAAAACACAGAAGAAAACGTTCTGGTTTCATTTCATACCCAGCAGAGAGCTTATAGTTTTAATTTAATAGTCACTCAGGGCCTAGTATCAGTAAAGTACTTTTAGTTTAAATTTAAAACACAGAAGAGAGCTTTCTGGTTGCATTTCATACCCAGCAGAGAGCTGTAGTTTAAATTTAATAGTCACTCAGGGCCTAGCATCAGCAAAGTACTTTTAGTTTAAATTTAAAACACAGAAGAGAGCTTTCTGGTTAAACTTAGAACCCATCAGAGAGCTTGTAGTTTAAATTTCATAATAAGTTACAGCCTAGCAGCAGCAAAGAGCTATAATTTAAATCAGCAGCACAGGACAGGGTACTCTGTAGCAGCCTTCTTTTAATAAGTGTTATAAAATCACCACATCCCCATGTGTGAAGCTACACGTGTCCCCCAGTGGCAGGATTTGCACATGTATCCAATGGAGAATTTAGAGCTGCACATGTGCAGAACTCTGAAAAGTACAGTGGAAGCAGAGAAGTGCAAGCAGGCAATGAAATATAGCTAAACGTGTGATATCAAGAAAGTGCATATGTTTATGGGACCTGTATGAGGCGACATGCACCCCCCCTGTCCTCTAGAACCTCTGCATGTGCCTATGTCTTGTGCACATAGCATACTAGGGTGGCTACCGGGCAGCCAAACTTTAGTAGAGTTTAAATCTTAATGTGCTGCACGGTCCTACAAGAAGAGGGGCAGCTATATTCCCCATGATGGTGCAGACCTCCCAATGCTGCAACAAGAAAGGTCTGGAAGAGGATTCATATGACCATAGCACTGTGAGTCACCCAAAGATACAGCACATGGGGGCGAGCTGCTGGAAGATAACCAATGTTCAGGCAGGGAAGTAAGGTTGCCGAGGTTTGGTGAAAAGATAGCCAAAACAGGCTTGTCCCCCTAGAAGACACTCTCTGAGTGCTTGCAAGAATAGCATTAGTCAGCTTAAACACAAACATCAGTACAGTCACAGATATGCAGACATCCAGAGGCACAATTTTAACCTGGAAAGAAGACTGGTCACACATACATGTATACAATCAGAGAAGTGGCAAGGGAACAGGAGGCAAGAAACATGGAGGAAATGGTGGACTCGTCTAGGGCACTGGCATGTGTGGGCTATGGCACATGGGTATGTCTGGAAATTCCATGGGTCTTAGCTATGGAAAGGCAAGGCCATATTTGGGAGCATGCACGTGATCCTGCAAGACCCAACTCACAGGTCAGGTCACATGTAGTGCACAATGTGCACATGGTTACAGCCACAGCTGGTATGCAAAGGTAGAACTGAAGGAAAACAACCACAGATGACAACCATAAGCAATGTCCATGAATTACAACATTCTGGTTCCCTCTGCAAGGGAGGAGTGGAAGATGTGGCCAGCACTCGGGACCAGGGCTTGCCTTATGATCACATACCACAGCCTCTGTCTACCTGGACAGTGCCAACTCCGACTCAAAGGCAACAGTGAGAGGAGGCAGGTAGAAAACAGGTAAAGAACTGCTGAAAGGAGTGTTTTGGCTAAGCATGATGTCATCACTTATCTCCAACAATCATTTCCATATCCTAAGAAACCTTGAGGTGCTAAAGATCAGGTTAAGACCATGTAAGGAAACAGTATCTCCAACAGGAGCTGCAGCAGCAGCAAGGTAAGTAATGGCACATGTGCCATAGATGTGATGTGCAGGAATGGAACTCAGGATCATCATCTGCAAAATGCAAGGGCAGGAGGTGCATACCAACACCATGTAGCCACATCATGGTTTGCCATACTGGGGCAGCAGCTATACTTTCACAGCAGTCAGGACATGGGCCAGAATGGTGTCATGCAGCACAGAGTCCTGCAGAGCTGCTGGCACATGTTTTAGAGTGGGCCGAAGACGTGTCCAGCAGGACCTGGTAGCTACAAACACATGGACTGAAAGCATGGGTGGCAGAAACAATGACTTGGGACTCACATGGACAGAAAGGGGCAGTATAGGGGACCCAGCCAGGTCATGATGCCAATATGTGCTAGATGATGATGACATGAGAAGGTGGCACACAGCAGTAGTGTGTAGGTGACACTGTCAGCACCCAGGCGTATGTGTAGGCTACAAATCTGCACAAGATAGTTATGCCAGCCATTGGAGTGCACGAATGGGCATGGCAGGTAATGGCTGAGATACCAGAAGTTGATAGGGCTGAAGTTAAAGGGCCTTCCCGGCCCCCGTGCTCACAGTGACATATGTCCCAGTAGAATACAACACCTAATGAATGATAACAGATCCAGAAGGGGAATGCAATGGGGCCAGGATATTCATAGGGCCAGAATGGTCGGAAAGCACAGCAGAAACCAGGTGTGATGTTGCATACATGGGAACAGCAGATAACCATCTGTATGTAGCATGAAGCAGGGTCCTAGAAGAATCAACAGTGCAGAGCACATCTATCATGTACCCCAAAATGTGTCAGCGGAGAAATGGCATCCCTGCAATATGTTCCCCCTAAGTTTTTGTTTAGATGTTTTATGTAAAACAGATATATCTACACTGTTATTATTGAGTTCCATGTAAACCATCTTGAATTGTTGACACCTGAACAGGTCAGGCCGAGGAGACTCAGATACAGTATAAGGTAGTGCCAGGGGCCAGTGTGACACACCTGAATGCAGCCATGTACTAAGCATGACCTCTCTGTTTCACAGTTACAGCAGGTAAAAAGGGGGATTTATAGTCTTTTTTCCCTTTCTAAGGAAGTTACACACCGCAAAAGGTTCAAATAAACTCAATGTATCTACAGAACGTTTGCTTTTCTGTCATTTCTGTAAGATAAGCTGGTGCTATTCTATGTTAGAAGGGATCAGCAGAGGGAGGAGGGAGGGGGAAAATATCAGCAACATCAGAAACTCAGGTAAAACATGGTAAATATTTGAATAAACACCACTCAACTACAGTTCGTAATTTGGTGCCAGATCGTTTTCATCTGGTTTCCTCCATTCTAAGGGAACATAGAAGCTTTCACTAGCTGTGAAAGGGAAATGAGAGGTTGCCATTGCCACAGGCTTCAAATACCCAGCATCGCCCAATGAACTGAGGGGGGAGGAAACATTTGGTGGTTCCCAGAATGCCCTAGGAATAGAGCAATCTTCAGAAAAACTTTGAGTCTGCTTGTAAAAATCCCTACAGTCAGCTGTAAACAGCCTGCTCTGGTAAAATCTGTTACAAGGTAGAATAAAAATTACAGCTGCTGTTTCCCTTCTTTCCAGGGTTGAGACAGTTTTCCCTGCTCATTCTTTTATGGGAATGATTTGATTATCTCTGTTCATTTTGAGAAATATGTATCTCTGATAGCTGTTTATTTCGCACAGTGCAGGAGGAAATGCATTTCTGTTTCTGATCTGTATGTTTTCCAATAAACTGTACTGAATTACAAAATATTCTTACTTGGGAAAGTGCCTTTTTGTGTCATGCTGGGTGTCTCTTCAGGGAGGTGGGATGTGAGCGTTTGAAATAGTACACCACTGCTTTTAGCTGCACTTGGCTGTTAGGATCCTGTGAGAAGACTGGCATGGTCAGACAGAAAACCATTTTTAAAAGCATTTGGTTTCCTCTGTTCATGTTAGGAAATGTGTATTTCTGATAGTTTTGTCGTTTTGGTTGGAAACTGCACTGCCCGCGAGGTGTGTGGGAGAGGAAGTGACAGCAACTGACAAAAGATTGAGCAGAACTGCAAATTAGATTTTACGAAAGTTATATAGGCATAACTAGTAATTGCATAAACCCATTTGAATATCAGGCCATATATAGCTTGCCGATGAAGGTGACCAATTAAACCATAAGGAGAAAAAAATGATCTCCTCTCTCTAACTAACAACCAGTTATAGAACAAAATTGAGCATGTGGTGGGTGAAAGTTGAGATGGGAATGTGGGAATCAAACTCTAACAAAAAGTTTTAAAGCTAGAAAGGGCCTTAACTAAATTATAAATTCCAAAAGAAAATGTTGTAGCTTAACTGGGTCTTAGCCATATTTACAAATCAATGGTAACAGAATGTTTTACTGCTAAATTGAGCCTTAACTTTATTTATAAATAGACATTAAGGGACATGTTTAGTAAAGTGCACTAACTGTTAGTATGCATTTTAGCATTCATTAACTATTAGTGTGGACCCGCAGTAACCATTACCATGGGCGTTAAAAGCAGCCAGTGTGGTAAAAAACACATAGTAATTGTTTATAACCCAGCAGGGTGGGATGAGAGTAGCTGTAGAAAAGACAGTGTATTTGGGGGCTGGTGACTGCTAGCACACTGGATGGCACTACACACTGCCACAATAGCCATTATCTTGTTCTGCTTAGAAGATGGTGTCAAGTAAGTGCAATTGCACTACCAGAGATTCAGTAGCACATCCATTGCCTATCACCGCAAAAAAAACAAAAGAAAAAAGTGATGCCACAGTGGCAACCCCTTTCCCCTCAGCAGCACATACCCTCTCACTCCAATTAACCCTTGCTGCACAATCTCTCTCAAGCACAAACCCCAACATCAGCCTCCTGATAATCTCCCCCTTCAGTACACCTCATCAGAGCAAGTCCAAGTGAGACTACCACTAGGGTTCATACTTGCCATTTTGACAGCCTTTGCAGCTGGGGTAGGAGAGGATGAGGACCCTATCTCCTACCCTGATGACTATTAGACTACTAGGGATCATCTAGGTAAGACTTGGGGGGGGGGGGGTTGGGTGGAAGAGGTTTGGTGTTAGGCCTATGCAGTTGGGGAAGCAGTCTCTTTGAGGAGAGTGATCATGAGATCTTTTGTTGCAGGGCTTGCTTTGACTTTGCTTGGGGGATGTTGAAGGGGGATATGCTTGATAGGGGCTGATGTTGGGGGGGATTGTGTGCCAGGGGGAAATTGGAGCAGGGAGGTCTATGCTGGGGAAGGGGAGGGGTCATATCAGAAGGTGTCGGGACATCATGGTTACAGCTGCCAGAATCTTGATCCCTGTCTCATAGTAACATACTAACATAGTAAATGACGTCGGATAAAGACCAGTATGGTCCATCTAGTCTGCCCAATAAGATGGCACGAATAGGTGCACCTGCCGCTCCATGCAGGCCACCCCTCCCCATGTCTTTGTTTTAGGGGTGAACCCACCGCTCCGTGTAGGATACCCCTGTTTGTTGAGAAATTAGATAGTTAAGTTTATGTTGATCTTATACTGTTGCTGTAAAGGGATCCACTGTGTTTGTCCCATGCCATTTTGAATTCTGTCACTGTATTTGCCCCCACCACTTCCATCGGGAGGGCATTCCAAACATCCACCACCCTTTCAGTGAAAAAGTATTTCCTGACATTGCCTTTCAATTTACCCCCTTGCAGCTTCATGTTATGCCTTCTAGTTTTACAACTTCCCCATCTTTGGAAGAGGTTTGTTTGTTCATTAATACTCTTTATTTAAAGGTCTGAATCATATCTCCCCTATCCCTCCTCTCCTCCAGAGTGTGCCCTCTAGTTTTACAGCTTTCCCGTCTTTCGAAGAGGTTTGTTTGTTCATTACTTCTCAGCAGGTAGCACAAGTTTGGAGGCAGAGAATGTGAGCCTAGGTAGTAAATGTCTGCCAGAACTCTTACAGTGTTAAACACAGTTGAGCTCTAGCCTTGTGGTTGGAGCACTGGCTTGAAAATCAAAAAGGTATCATTCAATTCCCATTAGCCGTCCTTGTGACCTTGAACAAGTCACTTAACCCTCCGCTACCTTTGAAGAAAGGCCTGGAAATCTACTTCTAGTTACACTGCCAAGAAAACCCAAGAGATGCTGGAAGTCATCGCCCTGGAAGTACATATAAAATATGCATTTTATATGTACTTCCAAGGCGATGTTTTCTAATAATTCTTTTGTTGATTCACACTGCAATTAGTTTGACAGAAGAATCCTTTCAACTTATCCTCTGTGACTGGCACTATGGGGTATGTTTACTAAACCGTCTTAATGTTACCGGCGTTAGTTGCAGTCTTACTATGACGAATGCCATAAAAGGTAGTGGGCGTTCCGGTCTTAAGGTAGCATTTTGGGTTATCGAGCGATAAAGTCCGTTACCATGCGATAGAGGGAGCTGTGGCACGTTAACGCGCGTTAGCCTTAATTAGACGCGCTGACCTGCAATCACAGCAACAGAGGTGTAGTACACTGGTTAATATATTGACTACTGCTACGGTGGTCATGAGTTTGATCCCGCAGTGGGTTCAGTTAAAAGACTGTCTGAGGCAATCACTTTTCCTGCCTGTAACAGTCAGACACATCCCAACAATTTGCACTGCCTGCCAAAAAAGCCTCACCCCAGTGTCGCAACCAAATGCACCTTTTAGGACGCACCATAAGGCACATCATAAAGCACCACGTCATCCAAGGCAGGTCATAATGTGCCCCAGAGGGCGGCAGGAAAGGTTTGCACTCTCCAATGCAGCATAGAAGGCGCCCCATAAGCTGTCCAAACCTAAGGTGCCGCGAAAGATGCCCCAGGGATGCCAAGGTGACATAGGAGATGGTGCCCAGGGGCACAAAGGTGCCCCAAAGTCACAAGCATGAAATGTTTGTCTCAAACACATATGTAACCATAACACTGCACAGAGCACCAATGTGGCAGCAGGTAAAGTGGACAAACATATCGGGGGCAGCTGTACCGATGTACAGGGTGATGGTAATGTACAGTGCAACAATGACAGTGTGTGGCAGAGGATGGGGATACGTGTCCACCGAAGGAGGTAGAGGTGGCAGGATAAGTGCAATGACAGGAGGACAGAGGAGAGCAGTGCCATGCAGAGCAGACACGGGAGAGGCAAGCATGAAAAGTCACAATGCAGAAAAGTGTGCCAGTGCAGGACATGGGGAGGCAGCCTGCACATTAGGGCAGGACACCAAACAGCTGGCACACACACATAGACGTCCAACACAGGTAGGCAACTAACCATGTATATCACAAAGACACAGTCCAAAACGTGATTATTGTGGAAAAACAACCTTTATTTTATAGTTTTTCGCTAACCTTCGTCAGGTAAAGGTGCTAAAACATAGAAAGACATAAACACACAGGGGGGCGGAGCCTGATGTCCAGCGGGATGGTCGCATAACGCTGAGGCTCCCGAGAGGCCTACTCAGAATCCTGAATTAACACCGTACATACTTGGAACTTTTACTCTGATCTTGCCAGGGCACATTGGTGAGATGGCGGGGACCAAACCCACGCGCCTGGAATTTGGATCTCCAGCGGCTTCTCATGGCAAACGCTCCAAAACTGAACCTCCGTCCCCGCAGAAGGGGCTGGCCGTGCGCGAGGGCCCCGAAATGCAGCAGGAAATCCTCGCAGAGATCAGAGGGGTCAAGGACCTCGTGCAGTCAAACGGTGAAGCACTCCGAGCGCTGCGGGAAGATTTTGGTGTGCTGCAAGGCAAGCTAGAGGGGCTTTCTTCGCGTCAGGACAAAATGGAGAGCATATTGGACTCCCATACGGCCCGGTTGTCCAAACTCGATAAAGTTGAATGTCAGGTGCGGGCCTTGCAGAAAGAAGTGGAAGATGGCAATAATAGAGCGTGCCGCAACAACATACGGCTCGTGGGCATACCGGAGGGAGCGGAATCGGGAGACATGAAAGAGTTTTTATGCAAAATTCTCCCTTCCCTACTCCAAATCACCTTTGCCAAAGATTTGGAGATCGATCGCGCTCATCGTGTACCCACAAGCATAACGCTCAACAGGAAGACCCCGCGGCCCATCATCTTTCGACTTTTGAGATATCAACACGTTGAGCAAATTCTACATGCCTCTCGGGCAAAGGGCCATGTGGAGTTTGAGAGCCACAAGATCTCCTTCTATCCCGACTTGGCTAAACCCACGGTCGACCGCCGAAAGCGCTTTCTGGAATTCCGGCCGAGGCTTCAACAGCTACAAGCACGCTATGGCCTGATGTACCCGGCCAAGCTCCGAGTCACGCTTCACAATCAGACGAGAACATTTGAGGACCCTGATCTACTAGCGGAGTTTTTGGATTCCAAAGAAGCCGACTTGATGCGCTGACTTCCAGAATACTCCTGAAAGTGTTTTCATATCCGCTGTACCCGCCATATTGGATCTGCCGTAGCCCAGCAAAGAGTCTGGCGAGGGCAGTTTGTTGCCTTACTTTTGATGATATCTGTGACCCGACTCCATCTACCCATAGTAGCCTCGATGAGTATCAGAGACAGTGTTAATTATGGACTCTGGTGTTTCTTTTCTTTTTTCATGTCTTTCTACTTCCTCTCTAGGGCCTCCTCCCGCAGACATATGGTCGCCATATTCTTTGGGGGTTATGCTTCTTCTCTAAGATACTTTGGTACATACTTCTCAATATGGGGTGTATTAGCCAGAATACACGGTGATTATGTCATTGTTGCACAGATCCTGATTATATTGTATGTTTTCAAGCGCCCTTACCTAAAATGTTTATTACTGATTGATGGCACCATGTAAGATTTTCTCATTGAACGTAAAAGGGATCAATAATCCGATAAAACGGAAGAAAATCCTAAGCTACCTAAGCCAGGAAGCGGCGGATCTGATTTTTCTCCAAGAAACGCATTTAAATTCGAAGGAAACTCTTAAACTCAATATTCCAAAGAGGTAGTTTCCAAAGTCCGTGAGCTCACGAATCGATGGTCTCCCTTATCTCTTACATGGTGGGGCCGCTTAGAAACTGTGAAAATGATGATAGTCCCCAAAGTGAACTACATTTTAGAAATGCTGCCATGCTTACTCCCGCTACATACTTATAAAGATATTGAGGGCCTTCTCGTCCGTTATCTCTGGCAGGGCAAGCCACCAAGGATAGCTAAACAAAAACTACAGTCTGCAAAGGAAAGAGGGGGTACCAGATTTCCTGATTTTCTTAGATATCATCAAGCCTTCCTACTTAAGCAAGGTGCCCGATGGCTAGATGCCTCAACAGACAGCAGACCAGTTTGGCTTGACATAGAAGAGGAGCTTAGTAGCCCAATTCCGTTGACCCATCTCCCCGGTATGTCCTATCAAGTAGACACCCGCCGTCCACCAATGATTGTCGATACTCTTGCAGCCTTTAACACTCTCATTCTATCACTGGGCCCGAACGTATGTCCTCAGGACGGACTCCCGCTATGGAATAACCCCAGAATTCAAGTCCTAAATAGAACGATAGCATGGAAACCCTGGTACTCAAGGGGGATCTGGACACCCCAACAGCTTTTCTCTGCGGCTCGTTGGAAAACCTTTTCTGATTTACAATAGGAATTTGCATTACCAGCGAAACACTACTTTCAATTGGTGCAGCTTCAACACTGCCTCACAAGTGCTCGAATCATGCCGCCCTCTGATCCTATTGAGGACGGGCTATCAGAGATAGTTCACTCTATTAGTAGTACACATGGGATAGCCTCTAAATTTTATAAAATATTATGTCAGGGTACAGACACGGCCACTTTTAGAGCCCAACAAGCCTGGGAGCGCGAACTGCAAACCACATTAACCCCTGTGCAATGGAGCGTTTTCTGGAGCAAAGTAGTGCGGGTTTCCCGGTCTGCCTCTGTTACCCAAACTCTCTTCTTTTTTGCACACAGATGCTTTTATACCCCAGAAAAAATAGCCAAATGGAACACAAATGCCAGGGACCAGTGTTGGTCTTGCCATACTGCTGTAGGTACCCTCGTTCATGTTATTTATGAATGTCCTCAACTACAGGTTTATTGGAGGCGGGTCTGGGGTTGTATTCAATTTATCCTACATCTTCACGGACCTCTCTCTTGGAAGATTGTGGGACTCCGCTCTGCGGCGGAGGTCCCCTCTCTTCCTAAGAAGGGTCGCTTTCTCCTTGATTTCATGCTGGGTATAGCCATATGCTTAATCACGAGGAATTGGAAGGATAGCTCTCGACTTACTGTCAATGAATGGTGGAACCTCGTCTGCTTATATAGCAAATACGAGCAGATACCTCGGAGAGCCATTCCCCATGCCCAACCTCACTCACGCTTGTCTAAATGGCAGATGCTTAATGATTATGTACAGTCTGCTCATTGTTCCAACATGCCTGTATAATGTGCACTCATCATGTTTTCAGATCACCGTTAGGTTTCGTAACACAATAATGTAAGTACACGCCCGCTTCGGGAATGATTAGTTTCTAGAGAAGAAGCAGGGGGGAGGGGGGTGGCAGGGGTTTACTTTGGTGTATGTATTACACGTTATGTATTTGTCTTTTAGCTGTATGTCTTCCTTTTCCTTTGTTGTTATAAAATGAAAATAAAGAATTAAAAAAAAAAAAAAGAAAGACATAAACACTAATTATGCAACACATCATAAAAATAATAGCGAGATAAGAACAGATAAAATTCACCACAATATGAATAAAATCAAAATTAGATCTTAACATAACTACTTAAAAATGTAAATATTTAAAAAACATATATAAGAAGAGTAGAAAATGTAAAGAGTAGAAAATGTATGCGCCATAAATAAATTATTTATGTTCCATACATTTTCTACTCTTCTACCAGTTCTGGGCACAGTGCGGGCATTGCTATGGTATTCAATACTGTTAGGGTCACTCCCTGGGGTGGTAAACACTGTCAGAATCAATAACTGAAACACACTCCAGAGATATCAGAAAGGTTGCTATGATGAATCTCTATCAACAAATTGTGTTTAACTTAGGATTTGTTAGCTGACATTAATTATAGCAACCTTTTGATATATGTGGAACATGTTCCCAAGTTTAGGACGGCATTGCTAAGGTATGCAGGTGCCAGTATTGGGAGAAGCTGCTCAGCGCAGGGCCCAACAGCCTGACTCTCTATGAGGCTTTGGATAGTGGAGCCTGTGGGTGTGGGTGTCTATGCCCCTGTTGGCCTCTGCTCTAGGGCAGACGTTCCCAACTCCGGTCCTGGTGGGCCAAACACTGTTCAAGTTTTCATGCTGTCCCTAATGAATATGCATGAGATACATTTGAATACAATGGGGCGGCACATACAAATGCAGCACAGGCATATTTATTAGGTACAGCATGAAACCTGAATGGTGTTTGGCCCTCCAGGACTGCAGTTGGGAAACTCTGCTCTAGGGATTGCACATGTTTATGGTGTCTTTGCTCTGTAGGGTGAAATGTAGGCGTTTCAGGCATGTTTATTTTATCTGCAACAAAGGTTCTGTCTTTATTACCATGGTTTAGTACTGGGTAAAGTATGGAGACAGGGTTGGCAGGAACCACAGCTGGGACTTGAATTTCTGACCTTCTGCTCCTGAAAACACTGGCTATGTGTACTGCACCACAGGGACAGATCATTCCCTGGGGATAACATGACTGTTCATCAGACATGCCCCGGCCACCATGCTGCCATGCCATTATGCCAGTTGTGCTGGTGGTTCGCAGTCCCAGGCCATCCAGTGTGCCGGTAGGCAGCTGCCCATGGTGTGGGTTCTTGGGTAGGGGTGCCTACATGGACATGCATGCTTTCCCCCGGCACTGCCTGCCAATGTTATGTGCCCTTGGGGGTACCTGCTGGGTAATATCCCCTATGACACTGTGGGACACACACTCATGCCCTTGTTGGACCCTCGTCAGTTGCTGTCTTGCTGCTTTACAGTTTCGGCATTCTTATGTGCCACCTAGGAATCTGCCTAATCCGCACTGTAACCCAGCTGGACCACAGCATGTGCCGCCTGCAGCCCCCTGTATCCCATTTACAGCATCAGTACAGTTGCCCTTTCCTATGTGCCCACTCTGCTGTTGCTGCACATGTGCACGCCATAACAAACCTGCCCAATCTAAACGACAGAAACCCTTATCAGCGCTATTTTAGTGTGCGATCATTCACTTTGTAGGGGGACAGAGCATAGACCCTTCCAAACATGATATCTTAATTTTTACGCTTTGTCAGTAGTGTTGCTTTATGTTTATCATTAATATCACTATTGGCCAGCTTGGTTATTGGGATTTTAAATGTGGTTCTGGTCATTTTATATGTTTATTTGCCTTTTTGGTTCCTGCACATGTATCACAACTATCACTTTTCTGGGTTTCCCTGCCTTTGCTGCACATTGCTGACTGAAATGGTTTCTCTTTCCTGCAAATGTGCCTAATGCGAGGGTTTCACTGGTGTTAGTGTTCAGACCCGGATTTCACAGTGTTAGTGTGCCTGGAGCTTCTCCCCGCCCACTCTCTGCCCATTGATCCCTTCCCTCCGCCCTCTGGGAAGCATAACTCTATCCTTCAGACCCGGATTTCACAGCGTTAGTGTGCCTTAACGCCGCCGCCACGTTATCACGCGATAAGTGACGTTATCACACAATAATGTTACATTATCACATGATAACATCACTTATCATGTGATAATACCACCGCTGTGACGTTAAGACGGTTTAGTGCTCCTATGTCTTAATAAACACTTATTTAAACAATATCACAGTACTCTAACAGCTCCTAACAGGAAAGCATATTTGGAAAGATGATCTACTTTATAGGGAAAGTTTTCTAGCAAATATTTGATCTTTGTATACGCAAAAAAATGTACCCTACTCTTTTTAGTAACAGACAAACAGAACCTTTTGCAGCTAAGCAGGGCCTTAACTGAATTATAAATGGTGTATATTTCACAAAACAGTAGTGGAAGTTGGCTAACAAGCGCCTATATTGCAGACATGGCCATTTATTCCAGTCAGTCCTAGAACTGGCACTAATGCCCATGTCTATATTTTTTAAGCTTACATTAAAATTATAGCATTATAATCTATGCATGTACTCAAATATTTTTTCAGCAGTACCACTATGAAATACTATATCTGAGGAAGGTCATTTTGTAGTATTACAATGATTTCTCCCAAATGGACTAGAGGTTAATGTTATCACAAAAGACTTTTGTACAGACATTTTGCAAATTAAAGTGAAATCTATAAAATGTAGTTGTTTCCTCTTTGAATACCTCAGTTCAGCTCAATGAAAAAGAAACAGATTTCCCATAGGCTCGCAAGACCTTCTTAAATAATAATGGGATAATTTTATAAAGAACTTGTGTGGGTATGTGCAGTAAAATATTTCTTATAAAATTACCCCACGCATGAAAGTATACAAAATGCCAAGAACGTTGATATTTTTACACAGTGTATAGTAGGTATAAGCATTCCTGTGAGCATAGTATGGGCAGAGTGTTGGTAGACATGCAAATCATGTGAATAGGTTATGAAATGTACATCTTCATGCATATTTCAGCCACATACATCTAGGCCTGCTCTTCTGCAGTCATAAATGTACTTGAACCCATTTTAGCCCCAAAGCCTGTAGCTTTTCTGGGACAATTTTATAAAGACAAATACAGACTCTATTACTAATATGGGCACACCAATTGTGACTGTACACTAAAAACAGTGTTATGGTAAAAAAGCCTGTATTTAGCACAGATGGGGATGGTGGCCTCGGAGCAGATTCATCATGATAGTTGTCACAACTGCTGCTAGATACCAACAGTCAGGTTGTGTAACCTCTGACCCAACCTCACTCAAAAAAACAATAGCTGAAAGCATCAATAAGACACACCCTTCCCCCTATCCCAACCCCAAAGATCATCCATATCCTTCCATCCCCAATCCCAACTATGAGATTACCACTAGGGGGCAGGAGCAAAGGGGAATCACTCCAGTCTTGTCCACTAGACCTCAGGGATAATTCGGGGTAAGTGACAAGGGAGGTTGGTGGTTGGGTTTTAGTGTAAATATGTTTATTGCAATTTATCCAATACAATATAACAAGCAAAAACAGGAACACCTTCATGTATCCCCACATAATACAATAACAATACAATCAATAAAGAAAACAAAAAGAAGAAAATATTTAGAAAATAATTTAGAAAACATAATTCAATCAAACCAAGGTCAAGCCCACATCAAGGGGCTGTGTTGAAGATCAATTCATAAAAATAAAATAAAAGGCTAAACGCTCACATTGGAGAAATAGCTGTACTTAACAACACCACTACCATTACTTTATGTATGCCGATCCAGCAGAAAACTTTCCAAATGAAATATATAACCCAAATATAAGTTTGACTCTGCAAGGTAACAAAACACTTGCAGGGAAACTTCAAGAAAAATGTAGCACCCAATTCTAAAACCTTAGGTTTCAACTGCAAAAATGGTTTCATACATGCCTGAATATGTCAGAAAACATCCTTAAAGGTTGACCGCAGAACAACATTGGTTTATTTTAGAAAAAGAAAACAACTTAGGGGTATGTTTACTAAACCGTCTTAACGTGTGCCTGGCGATAGTGTGCAGGATGCCATAAAAGGAATGGGCGTTTCAGTCTTAAGCAGCAAAACGGGATTATTGCGCAATAACGAGCGCTGCTGCGCACATTATCGGGCGAAGTGCCGCTAAGCGCGTTAACACGCGGTAAGCTTAAGTAGGCGCCCAGACATGCAAACATAGAAACAGAGGTGTAGCACAATGGTTAATACACTGCCTGATAATACAGGGGTCATGAGTTTGATACCCCAGTGTGCCCAATGCATAAGAATGGCTGAGGCATCAGCTGTGACATGTAAGTATTGTTTCTTGAGGCATTTTATTTGTATTTTAATTATTGCTGCCAGCAAACACACCCTCATGTGCCGTAACCTAAGGTGCCGCATAAGGCACTCCATAGGGCACATTATAAAGTGCACTGTCTGCCACGGCACCCTACAATGTCCCCTACAGGACACCCTATAAAGCGCCTTCTGAGGCACCTTATGGTTACAGTACTCCGAGGGTGTTTTTACTGGCAGCACTAATGTACATTAAAAAAAGACAATGCTTTGGATGGCCCTATCAAATAACCCCACTGTGGGTTTGAGCCCATGACTTCTGGCTCCACAGATAGTGAAGTAACCAGTGGGCTACAGCTGCTAACATACCCCTGGCTGGCTGCAGAAGGACTGCATGTCACCACACAAACAGTCTGATGTGATCACCAGGATAGAGTTAACCCACCCGTACCCATGATGCACTGTACATGCAAATCAGCAGTCTACAGATGATCACAAGATGGGGTATGCACCCCCACAGCACCTCGGCCTGGTAGGGGTAACTGACCGTGTATGGTACTGGCACAGAGTAGCTATACACCGTCACATTGTGCGAGTACGGTGCTCACCCTGAGAGTGAGGTGGGGCGTACAGCACCAGGTCCACAGCACCTTCCATGGCAGAAATAGGCCATACTGCAGGTCTCCAACAGTGCTAGTGTGTGAGATAGCTGGTTCCTGCAGACACACCTTGGATACATCTGTATTTCTCAGTCAGGTTTAGACCTTATGGACCCATAGGTGGATTAGGTTCTACCACCCAACCCGACCCACCCTACCCTCTGGGGCTGAGAGTGGGAAACAGGGTCTCCCAAAAACAGATCCATATTCTACCTCCCTGCAATGGTGGCAGTAGAGGGGACCGTCAACCCCAGTCCTGCTGGGGAACAGACACCCTACAGTGCAGTCAATGCAGCTCTGTACACATCCATAAAGCAATAGCACACAGACATTAGGGCCTGGAAATGCTCAGCTGCACCCCACCACTATCTGATATTCACCTGCAGCAAGTCTCTGGCCACTGCATCCTGCAAGGTGTTCCAGCAAGATACATACTAGCTGCAGGCAATCTGTTAGCTAGTTCATAGTGCATGCACCCAGAACTGGGATATCAGACATACACTCCAAGCAGATAAATCAGTGATCAGGCCCCAAAAGGAAACCCATAAATATCACACAAAAAAAATACTGTGCACCACTATGAGGGAACCTAGCCATGCCGTGTTCACTGCTCAGTCAGGGTGAGAGTGATCTCCCAGCAGGACATGCTGTGGTCACCCTGTCTGTACAGGTGGTGACCGGGCACTACAATGTCCGAGCCATTGCCCTATGCCCTGTGCAGATGCATCCTGGCCAGGCCACCCTGTCCGGGCTATACCCATGGTACCTTGCTCCTCATTATGCACATTGGCAGGCCAATACTGGCAACAGTGCTGGCAGTGTGGGCTGTGGAGGGTGTTTGCAGCCACCACACACTGGATAGACAGACACACACTCCCACACCTATGCCAGCATTGTGCAACTATAGAGGTGTTTGGCAGCCCTGGCCACCGCACCAGTCCTGGGCACAGTGCAGGCATAGATATGGTAGGCAATACTGTTGGGGTCACTCCCCAGGGTGGTAAACAATGTCAGACACCAGACCTGAAGCACACTCCGCAGACATCAGAAAGGTTGCTATGATGCAGCTCAATCAGCAAATTGTGCTTAACTTAGGAATTGCTATCTGCCAGTAATCATAGCAACCTCTTGATAGCTGTGTACCGTATTCCCAGGTCTAGGGTGGCATTGCTAAGGTATGCAAGTGCTAGTATTGGGAGATGCATGCAGGGCCCAATGTCCTGCCTCTCCAGGAGGCATTGGCTAATGGAGCCTGTGGGTGCAGGTGTGTCTGCCCCTGTTGGCTGCTGCTTTACGGCAGAGGTTTCCAACTCCAGTCCTGGTGGGCCAGACACTGTTCAGGTTTTCATGCTGTCCCTAATGAATATGCATGAGATATATCTGCATACCATGGGGGCAGCACATAGAAATGCAGCACAGGCATCTTTATTAGAGACAGCATGGAACCTGAATGGTGTTTGGCCCTCCAGGACTGCATTTGGGAGACTCTGCTCTAGGTAATGCGCCTGTTTATGGTGTCTGTGCTCTGTAGGGTAAAATGTAGGTGTTTTGGGCATGTTTACGTCATCTGCAATAAAGGTTCTGTCTGTATAAGCAGTGGGTAAAAAATGGGGGCTGGGTTGGCAGGGACCACAGCTGGGACTTGAACTTGTGACTTTCTGCTCTTGAACACACTGGCTGTGCATACTGCACCACTGTGTTGCCACAGAGATGCTACAGTCCCTGGGCATACCATGACTGTTCATCAGACAGGGCCTGTCTGTTTTAGTGCATGGCACCCACCTACACAGGGCTAGGCCACGGTCTGCTCTGGGCAGCTGCCATTGCCCCCTCCATCACCAGTGCCCCTCTGCCACCCTGCTGACATGCCCTTCTGCTGGTGGTGCTGGTGGAGCGCAGTCTCAAACCATCCAATGTGCTGGTAGGCGGCTGCCTATGGTGCGGGTTCTGGGGTAGGAGTGCCTGCATAGATGTCCACGCTTCCCCCCAGCACCGCCTGCCACTGTTCTGTGCCCTTGGGGGTACTGCAGTGCCAGGCCCCACAGTACCTGCTGGGTACTATCCCCTGTGACACTGTGGGAAGCACACTCGTGCCCATGCTGGGCCCTCATCAGTTGCTGTCTGGCTGCTCTACTGTTTCAGCATTCCTATGGGGCACCTAGGCATCACCCTAGTACGCACTGTGGCCCAGCTGCAGCACAGCATGTGCCGTCTGCAGCCCTCTGTGTCCCCTTTCCCAGCATCTGTCCAGTTGCCCATTCTCACATGCCCGCTCTGCTGTTGTGGAAGATGTGCATGCCATAGGAAACCTGTCCAATGGAGAGGGAAACCCTGAGCAGCGCTATTTCACTGTGGGATCATTCGCCTTGTATGGGGACAGAGCGTAGACCCTTCCAAAATTCATATCTTTTTTTTGGAGCTTTCTTGGGAGTCTTTTTTGATGTTTCCCATTGATATCACTATTTCCCAGCTTGGTTATTTTTTAAATATTTTTTTGGGGTCATTTTCAATGTTTATTTGCACTTTTGATCCGTGCACATGTATCACACTTATCACTTTTTTGTAGGTTTCCCTGGTTTTGCTGTACATTGCTGACATAAATGGTTTCTCTTCCCTTTAAATCAGCTCTAACGCCAGGGTTTCACTGGCGTTAGTTTTCAGCTTCAGATTTCACATCGTTAGTGTGTGGGGAGCCTCTCCCCTCCCACTTTCCACCCATTGACCCCTTCTCTCCGCCCCTGGGGAGCCTTCCTCCGCCCTCCGGGAGCCTTTCCCCGCCTTCAGCGCTCGTTTGCGCCGCTGCACGTGTTATCGTGCGATAAGGTATCTGTGCGCCTAAAAAAGCGCCATTATCGCGCGATAAGGTACCTTATCGCGCGATAGCGTCACAGAGCGCACATTAAGACGGTTTAGTAAACATACCTCTAAAGAATTTTAATTGTATCCGATTCATTCAAAAAAGTCACCAATAAAGTATTATGGGTAACAATGCTATCTGTTGAGTCTTCCAGAAAGTTAGTTAAATTCTGACTAGCAACAGGAAAAAGGGAATCAAAACCTCCCTCTCCCAAAGAGGGCACATGAGCTTTCACTGCAATATAATAGACCTGAGCCAATGAAATCACCGTAGGTAGTTTCAAGACCTCCTTAAAGTACTTCTGTAACAAATTATCTGTGGATAATAAGCAAGTAAATGGAAAATTTCATATACGTATATTCCTCACACGAGAGGCATTTTCCAATGCCTCCTTCTTGGAATTCAGTATTGTAAAATCCTTGACATAACTAGCATTTAAAGATACAGGAGGACACTTGAGTAGTTAAAGTTGAAATAGACCTATGCAAAACTAAAGAACAAGTATCCAAATCTGCCAGTTTAGTAGCTGCGCCCTGTGTGAAATCACACAGAGAGCAGACTGTGCTGGAAAGTTTGGAATCCATCTGTCTAATTGCCCCCAGATATTTTTCTAAGTAATTTCACTCTCCCTTCCATCTTTAACCCCAGGAGAACTCAATGCCATAGAAGCCACTACAACTGGTTTTGGAACAGGAACAATTGAAATAACATCATTAACCTGAGGATAATCCTCTGGCATAATCCTGGAGGATGACGGAAGAAATGGATATGGCAGTGGTATTCTACCCCCTGAGCTCAAAGATGCTCCCTCGGGGGAAGGCTGAAAGAGGAATTACATGCTTGTCCATGAGGCCAATAATAGTTCCTACTGGAGATACAGCAGAAACTTCCTTTGCAGCCCCCTCATTCTTTCTCTTTCCCATACCTCCAAGGACAGATCAGTATTCCTCAGTTGGTATCTTGCTGGTGCTCTGAAGGGGCTCCAAAGGGGAGTGACTAGCCCCTTTGGCTGTATCCCTTCAGATCGTGACCCACAGGCCATGAAACAGCCATGTTTATGGCCGCAGATCTTTTAACTGTTGGAAAGACCCCACCGAAACAAGCTGTCCACACTGTGTCTGCCAGACGCCACAGGAGAACTCAGGCAAGCAGCGAATCAGCCGTTGGGGCAGACAAAATGCCCAGTCTGTTTCTCCAGCAGTCCTTCATCACAGCACCGGTGGTTGGGTTTTAAATTGAGGGGGGTCCTATGGCAAAATCTTTATTATCTGAAGAATTCTTTATACAGAAAACTGCATTGGTCAGTCCTGTCCTCCGTAAATATCTTTTGCTGTTCTCTATATCCTTGAACGTTTAGATGAATGATTGCTTTGCCTCAGTAGGGAGATAATGGTGCAAATAGTAACGCTAAGGATCTTTTTCACCTAATAATGAAATCTGCTTAACAGTTTTTGACTACTTATGATTTCTTTAATCAGACTAATTAAGAAATGTCCAACTCTCCTTAGGATGTTTCCTGCACAGAATTCATGTCATGTTGCTACTGTTAAATCACAGCCGGGTCAACTGTAATGCTGTGAACATTGACTAAGCAGTGGACTAAGGTTAGCCAATGGACCCTGTGTATAATGAATACTCAGTTCAGGTTGTATCCAGTTGTGCTTTCTATTTCTTAATGAAACTTTAATTACAAGCTCATGCACTAAGGAGCATGTTTACTACCTGGCTTCAAGCTGACTGTGGGGTGTGTACATCTGTCCCCCTGCACTTAGCACAGGAAAAATGCACTTTAATGCCATGAATGGACTGGGGGTGTAACTAATGCCGCCTACTGGCATCAAGCATGATTAGTATGGGTGACTAACATCCATGCACGTCATGTCACTTTGGAAATGCCCAAGTCCCACTCAGTTCCCATAGTGTGGGGCTTTTAGTGCGGGGACCACACACTATGGGGTATGTTTACTAAACCATCTTAATGTGCGCTCTGTGACGTTATCGCGTGATAAGGTACCTTATCGCGCGATAATGGTGCTTTATCAGGCACATGGGTACCTTATTGCGCGATAACACGTGCAGTGGCGCAAACGAGCGCTGAAGGCGGGAAAAGGCTCCCGGAGGGCGGAGGAAGGCTCCCCAGGGGGGAGAGAAGGGGTCAATGGGCGGAGAGTGGGAGGGGAGAGGCTCTCTGCACACTAACGCTGTGAAATCTGAGGCTGAAAACTAACGCCAGTGAAACCCTGGAGTTAGAGCTGATTTAAAGGGAAGAAAAACCATTTCTGTCAGCAATGTACAGCAAAACCAGGGAAACCTACAAAAAAGTGATAAGTGTGATACATGTGCACGGAACAAAAGTGCAAATAAACATTGAAAATGACCCCAACAAAATATTAAAAAAATATAACCAAGCTGGGAAATAGTGATATTAATGGGAAACGTCAAAAAACACTCCCAAGAAAGCTCCAAAAAAATGATACAAATTTTGGAAGGGTCTACGCTCTGTCCCCATACAAGGTGAACGATCCCACAGTGAAATAGTGCTGATCAGGGTTTCCCTCTCCATTGAACAGGTTTCTTTTGGCATGCACATGTTCCACAACAGCAGGGCGGGCATGTCGGAATGGGCAACTGGACAGATGCTGGGAAAGGGGACACAGAGGGCTGCAGATGGCACATGCTGTGCTGCAGCAGGACCACATTGCGAACTAGGGTGATGCCTAGGTGGCCCATAGGAATGCTGAAACAGTAGAGGAGCCAGACAGCAACTGATGAGGGCCCAGCATGGGCATGAGTGTGCTTCCCACAGTGTCACAGGGGATAGTACCCAGCAGGTACTGTGGGGCCTGGCACTGCAGTATCCCCAAGGGCACAGAACATTGGCAGGCAGTGCTGGGGGGAAGCGTGGACATCTATGCAGGCACCCCTACCCCAGAACCTGCCCCGCCAGCAGACGGGCATGTCAGCAGGGTGGCAGAGGGGTACTGGTGGTGGAGGGGGCAGTGGCAGCTGCCCAGAGCAGACCGTGACCTAGCCCTGTGTAGGTGGGTGCCACGCACTGCAACAGACAGGCCCTGTCTGACGAACAGTCATGGTATCCCCAGGGAATGCACTGGCTCTGTAGCAACATGGTGGTGCTGTGCACACAGCCAATGTGTTCAGGAGCAGAAAGTCACAGGTTCAAGTCCCAGCTATGGTTCCTGCCAACCCAGCCCCATTTTTTACCCACTACTTCAATGTGCTAATACAGACAGAACCTGTAGTGCAGATGACATAGACATGCCCAAAACACCTACATTTCACCCTACAGAGCACAGACACCATAAACATGTGCATTACCTAGAGCAGAGTCTCCCAAATGCAGTTCTGGAGAGCCAAACACCATTCAGGTTCCATGCTGCCTCTAATAAATGTGGCTGTGCTGCATTGCTATGCACCGCCCTCATGGTATGCAGATGTATCTCATGCATATTCATTAGGGACAGCATGAAAACCCGAACAGTGTTTGGCCCTCCAGGACTGGAGTTGGGAATCTCTGCCCTAGAGCAGCGGCCAACAGGGACAGACGCACCCGCACCCGCACCCACAGGCTCCATTATCCCAAGCCTCCTGGAGAGGCAGGATGTTGGGCCCTGCGTGCATCTCCCCATACTAGCACTTCCATACCTTAGCAAGGCCACCCTAAACATGGGCAAACTGTACACAGCTATCAAAAGGTTGCTATGAAAGCTGGCAGATAGCAATTCCTACGTTAAGCACAATTGGCTGATTGAGCTGCATCATAGCAACCTTTCTGATGTCTGTGGACTGTGCCTCAGGTCTGGTGTCTGACAGAGTGACCCAACAGTATTGCGTACCATAGCCATGCCTGCACTTTGCCTAGGACTAGTGTGGTGGCCAGGGCTGCCAAACACCTCTATAATAGCCTGGATAGGGTGGCCTGGCCTGGCTTCATCTTCAGAGGACATAGGGCAATGGCTCGGACATTATAGTGCCTGGCCACCACCTGCATGGACAGCATGGCCACAGCATGTCCTGCTGGGAGGTCACTCTCACCCTGACTGAGCAGTGACCACTGCATGGCTAGGTTCCCCCATAGTGCTATATAGTATTTTTCTCATGTGATATTTATGGGTCCCTTTTGGGGCCCAATCACTGACTTATCTGCTTGGTGTGTATGCTGACATCCCAGTTCTGGGTACACGCATCTCCTCCAGGACCATGCACTATGGACTAGCTAGCAAACTGTCTGCAGCTAGTATGTGTCTTGCTGGAACATCTTGCAGGGTGCAGCGGCTGGAGGCTTGTTGCTGGAGAATGTCAGATAGTGGTGGGGCAGCTGAGCATTTCCAGGCCTACTGTCTGATTGCTATTGCTTTATGGATGTGTACAGCTCTGCATTGCCTGCCCTGTAGGGTGTCTGTTCCCCAGCACCACTGGGGTTGATGGTCCCCTCTACTGCTACCATTGCAGGGAGGTAGAATATGAATCTATTGGTGGGCAATCTTGTTTCCCACCTTGAGCCCCAGAGGGTGGGTTGTGTGGTGGTACATGATCTGCCTATGGGTCCAAACACCCCCTTCCCTTCCCTTCCCTTCCCTTCATATAACCATGGTACCAACACAGGATATGCACTATTCTTGGTACATTATAGCCCATAAGGGCTAAACATGACTGAAAAATACAAAAGGACACAAATATAATCTAGGTGTGTTTTCAGGAACTACCTATCACTCACAGTAGCACTGATGGGGACCTGCAGCATGGTGTATTTCAGCCATGAAAGGTGCTGTGGACCTGGTGCTGGGTGCCCCACCTCACCCTCAGGGTGAGCACAGTACCCACACAATGTGATGGTCTGTGGCTACTCTGTGCCAGTACCACACACGGTCAGTTCCCCTACCAGGCCGAGGTGCTGGAAGGTGCATACCCCATCTTGTGCCGATCTGTCGACTGCTGATTTGCATATGCAGTGCATCATGGGTATGGGTGGGTTACCCTATCCTGGTAACCACAGCAGACAGTTTGTGTGGTGTCGTTCAGTCCTTCTGCAGCCAGCCAGGGGTTTGTTAGCAGCTGTAGCCCACTGGTTACTTCACTGCCAGTGAAGCCAGAAATTATTGGTTCAAACCCATGGTGGGGTTATTTGATAGGGCTGTCTGAGGCATTGTCTATTTTTAATGTACATTAGTGCTGCCAGAAAAAACACCCTCAGAGTACTGTAACTTTAAGGTGCCTTATAGGGCGCCCTATAAGGCCTTATAAGGTGCCCTATCAAGCGCCTTATAAGGTGTCCTATAGGGGACATTATAGGGTGCCTTGGCGGACAGTGCACTTTATAATGTGCCTTATGGAGTGCGTTATGGGGTGCCTTATGTGGCACCTTAGGTTACATCACTGTGAGGGTGTGTTTGCTGGCAGCACTACTTAAAATAAAAGTAAAATGCCTCAAAAATCACTACTTAAACATAAAGGGTGATGTTTCAGCCATTCTTATGCATTAGACACACTGGGGATCAATCTCATGACCCCTGTACCATCAGTCAGTGTATTAACCATTGTGCTACACCTCTGTTTCTATGCTTGCATGTCTGCGCGCCTACTTAAGATTATCATGCGTTAACGTGCTTAGCGGCATTTCGCCCGATAATGTGCGCAGCATGAGTTATCGCACGATAATCCCGTTTTGCTACATTAAGACCAAAATGCCCTCTCCTTTTATGGCATCCTGCACACTATCATCGGGAGCACGTTAAGACTGCTTAGTAAACATACCCCTATGTTTTGCAGTAACTCTGTGCTACTCTGGTAGTTAGATTTAGTAAACATGCCCCTAACTGGTTCAAAGTTAGGGCTGCATCAACCAGCTGGTAACTTTACAAAGATCATAAATGAACTGCCAAATTCAGTAAAACATAATTTTATTGTTTATGTAGTACGATTCTGTCTAGCACAGATGAAATATGTATATTTTTACAGAACTGCAATTACTGTATAAGCTTTCTTGTGTTTTTAAAATTGTCTTCCATATTAGAAATGTACAAATGTGTTGCTATTGTAAATACTAGTATCAATATTCAAAAGGACTTATAAACGTAACTTTTAAAATCCCTACCCCTCTGAACACATAGAGGGTCATTTTAAAAGGTTTAGTCATGATTCGGGCATCTGCAAACATGCATGTGGACATCAAAATCATGGATAGGTCTCCATAGCCATTCCACAAATGATGTACCTGCACACAAGGGGGTGGCAGAGGCACGACCGGGGAGGAGCAATGGACTTACATGCCCCGGTTTGATCTCAGAAACAGCAGAGATGTCTGCAGGCAGGCCCCTGTTTGAACCTGCTTCAGGTATGCATAGGCATCAGGAAAGTGCTTATTTTCGCATGAAAACAGCCAGAGAGTGTAGAGAATGAAGTGACTAGCTTTAGAGCACAAAGGCTCACACTAGGATTGGAACCATGGCCACCTTGCAGTATAAACCACTATTATAACCATTTTGCTATTGGATGTCTTGGTTCTGAAATGCTCTCCTGGGGACATCTATATAGACGTTTGATACACATGCATAATGGACATGTCCACATTTCCAAAATCGTGCCTTAATTTAACATGTCTGCTTTTTTTTTCTGACACTCTGGCTTTGATGTCCCAGATTGCACTCAGATATCCCACTGTGAAATGCCCTTCATAGCTTTTAGCAATATAAATCGATATATAGCCAACAATTATGAAAATAAACTGGGTTGGGATTAGAGGCAACGAGGAACTTGGATCAAACATTATCCAGATAGTGGCAACATTTAGCTGCTACCAGGTTAACTTATACTTATATATTTTAATGCAGAAATAGTAGTGCTAATTTTATTCAGATAAGTTATAAGAACATAAGAACATAAGATATGCCATACTGGGTCAGACCAAGGTCCATCAAGCCCAGTATTCTGTTTCCAACAGTGGCCAATCTAGGTCATATGTACCTAGCAGTTTCCCCAAGAGACACAAGTTCCACAATGCTTGTACTGGGTCAAGCATTGATATCTTCGGTCACTTCTTAATAATGGTTTATGGACCTTTCCTCCAGGAACTTGTCCAAACTTTTTTAAACCCAGCTACACTAACAGCCTTTACTACATCCTCCGGTAAAAAATTCCAGAGTTTGATTACACGTTGAGTGAAAAAATATTTTCTTTTATTAGTCTTAAATAGTTTACCCTGTAGCTTCATTGCATGTCCCCTAGTCTTTCTATATTCTGATAACGTAAACAATCGATCTACGTTTACCCGTTCCACTCCGTTCATTAATTTATAGACTTCTATCATATCTCCCCTCAGCCGTCTCTTTTCCAGGTTAAAGAGCCCTAACCTTTTTAGCCTTTCTTCATAGGAGTATCCTTCCATCCCCTTTACCATTTTGGTGGCTCTTCTCTGAACCTTTTCTAAAATCGCTATATCCTTTTTAAGTTATCCATATAACATTAAGACTGCATATACAATTATAGAAGTAGTACAATATAATACCATATTAAATCATGAGGGGTAGACGGGTTTTAAGGAATAGACAGATCACATTGTACTACCCCCTTTACCATGGCATGAATGCTGGTGGACTCCTTGCACGTAACTCAAAGCTGTTTAGTGGAAACATTGAAACATGACATCAGAAAAAGATTATATGGCCTATCTAGTCTGACCTTCCTTATCACCTATCCTAGTTACCTTGTTTCCTTTAGAGATCTTCTATGGCTCATGCTTTCTTGAATTCAGATACTGTCCTCATTTCAACTACCTCTACTAGACAGTATTCTATGCATCTACCACTCTTTTCATAAAGAAATATTTCTGAATATTACTCTTGAGTCTATCCCCTTTCATCTTCATCCTATGTCCCCTCATTGAAGAGCTTACTTTCAATTTATTCCACGGAGGTATTTAAACGTCTTGATCGTATCTCCTCCATCCCACCCTTTCTCTTACGTATACATATTAAGATCTTTAAGTCTGTCCCCATAAGATGTTCTTTTCCCGCCGGCGGGGGCATCTCTTTGAGGTAGTTTCCCCATCTCTCACAGCCCCGATTGGGCTGGAGTCCCTGAGCGGGAGGGCTTTCCGGCCCCACTCAGGTGCTCGACCTCAATCGGGGGAGCCTAGTGATGGCCGCAGTTGTGTTCTTTTCCTGCCTTTGGCGGCGTCTCTTTGAGGTAGTTTCCCTGCCTACCACAGCCCCGATTGGGCTGGAGTCCCTGAGCGGGAGGGCTTGCCAGCCCCGCTCAGGTGCTCGACCCTGATCTGGCAGACAATAAACGCCCCAACGCACCAACATGGCACAACTCCGGACATGGTCTTCATGCCAATACAACTAGTGGAACAGAACAAAACCACAAAACCAACAATCACCCCAGTCCCTTGGTCAGACCACCATATAATTGAATTCGCCATGACCCTAAATAGCCCCGCCCAATGAAAAGAAGATGAAAGAATAACTAGATGGTTCAAAACATTTGACAGAGACTCATTCATAAACAAAATCACCCCACAACTTCAACAGAAACACGACACCCTGGATCTTAACATAGGAGAATGGAACACAATAATATCCAATGCAGCATCTGCACCAGCCATCAAAGAACCACAAACACACAAGAGATCCAATGCCCCATGGTATTCACACGAAATCAGAGTTGCAAAGCGCACACTCAGAAAACTGGAAAAAACATGGAGACGGGACAAATCACACAACCTCCTAACACAATACAGAGACAAACAACTGGAATATAACAATCTAATAAATGAGCGTAAACAGCAACACCATACCAACCTAATCATGAAATCTACTAATAGAGCAAGAGAACTTTTTAGCATTGTCCAAAAGCTCACCAAGGACGACACGCAACAAAGCATCCACCATCTTGACCCACAAAAATATGCAGACTTCATAAAGGCAAAAAACACCAACCAAACATACTTTGCTTCACCACAAACAAACGATCACACGATAAAAAAAGCAACATCAAGCATGGGAGAGCTTCAACATACCTACAAAACAGCAAGTAGAAGACATTATATCTAGACCAGTGGTTCTGAACCAGTCCTCCTTGAACCCCTAGGCCAGTCGGGTGTTCAGGATAGCCCTAATGAATATGCATGAGATATATATGCATTAGAGATATCCTGCCAACCTGACTGGTTTGTGGCCCTCTAGGGCTGGATTTGGAGACCCCTGACTTACACCTCTGTCATTTAAGATTGTGAGTGGGCAAGGTGCAGATGTCCTAGACATCAAAAGGGTAGACAGAATGTGCCACATGCCTCCTCAATTCTCACCACCACCAAAAAGTTGTCTAATAGACAATATTTTGGTGGTGGTGAGAAGCAAAGAGGCATGTGACAAATTCTATCTAACCTTTTAGATGTCTTGGTGATCTGCACCTTGCCCACTCACAATCTTAAATGACAGGTGTAAGTCAGGGGTCTCCAAATCCAGCCCTAGAGGGCCACGAACCAGTCAGGTTGGCAGGATATCTCTAATTTATTTATTTATATATTTTATACACATTTATATACCGCATCTTCCAAAGTTCAGTTGCGGTTTACAGTGAACAATAGTTAACAAAGCAAGTTTGTTTTACAGGGAACGTCATATTATAACAGAACATATTTACAAGGAACATCATATTATATATAGAATATACAGTCTAAACAATGTGGGATAATACAGAACAGAATAAACTATATACAGTTTTATATATGTATTTATATACATGGAAGTGAAAGGACATAAGCTGTGAAGTCATCATGATTGTGTGTCAATTGTGTGGGTTAGGGTTTTTGCTTGATGCAGATAGATACCTGTTTAACCTTTGTCTAAAGCAGGTTGTGAGTTATCTATGTTATAGTGTTTGGTGAACAAATAAGTTTTTAATTTTTTGCGGAGTTCCATGATCTCCGTTAATGTTCGTAGCTCCTCTGGGAGGGAATTCCAGATCGTTGGGGCTATGTGGGAAAAGGCTCTGTTATTTGTTGATTTATGGGCTCTTGTATAATCTTTCGGGATCTTTAATCTGTTCAATTGTCCTTTTCTGTGTGTGGACTTAGATGGTTCTTTGTGTATTAAGTTACATAGCATAGTTGGGGCCATATCATATAAGGCCTTGAATGAAGTTATTATTGTTTTGTAGATTATTCTACTTTGAATTGGTAGCCAATGGAGAGAGGCTAGTATTGGTGATATGTGTTGGAGTGAGTTAATTTTCAATATGATTCTGGCCGCTGCGTTTTGCGCTAATTGCAATCCTTTGATGTTTTGTTTTGATATGCCTATTAGAATTAGATTGGCAAAGTCAAAATGTGGAGTTATGGTGGCCTGGATTATGTTGATAAAGTCTTGTGTAAATACTAGCGGACGAAGTTGTTTGAGGGTTTTGAGTTTGAAATAAATTTTCTTTATGGTATTGCTAATGTGTGTTTCCATCGTAAGGTGTATGTCTAGAATTACGCCTAGATATCTTATTTCGTTTTTTATTTTAATTTCTTGGTTTTGAAGTCTTATGTGTGTTGGGGGGATATAGGATTTGTTCTTGGTCACGATTAGAACTTCAGTTTTAGTGTGGTTTATGTGGAGGTTTTGTGCTTTTAGCCAAGTAGTAATTTCATTATAACAGTCCGATAGGAGTTGCAGCGGTAGGTTGGGTATCGTGAATGGAATATACATCATAATATCATCTGCGTATAGATGATATTTTACTCCAAATTTTTTGAAAATGTTGCAGACTTGTTTTATGTAGATATTAAAAAGCAGGGCTGATAGCGCTGAACCTTGTGGTAATCCAATTTCTTGTTTATATGTGGTTGAGCTTTGATTTCCAATTCTTACATTTTGCGTTCTATTATCTAGGTAGGATGAGAACCATTTATGTACTGTAGAGTTTAAGCCTATTTGTCTCAAGCTATTGAGCATTATTGTGTGGTGTACGCTGTCAAACGCAGCTGATATATCAATGAAAAGTAGAATGAAGGCCTGTTTATTATTGTCAATTCCTCTTAGGAGCGTATCTATTAAAACTGTGAGGAGTGTTTCAACTCCATGGCGTGGCCGAAAGCCATACTGTTGCTCATCAAGAGGGTAAGATGAGTCTAGAAAGTCCTGTGTCTGTAATTGAACCACTTTTTTAATTATTTTAGCCAAGAATGGTATGCTTGAAATGGGTCTATATGATGCAGGTAAAGTTTTATCAAGTTTGCTGTTCTTGAGGATTGGCCGTATTTGTGCGTGTTTGAGTGATGGTGGGAGGTAGCCTTGGGTTAGTGAGAGGTTCACTATTGAGAGAATGTAGGGTAATAAAATTGGTAGGGTATTTTTTATCCATGTTACTGGACATGGATCTAGATATGAAGTTGTGGTGTTGAGACTGGTGATAATGTTTTTTAGTGTCTCTTTAGTTATGGGATGGAACTCAGACCATTCATCTTGTGGCTGGTGTGATAAGTTGGTAATGTCTATAGACATTGACGGCATTTTTGCTTTGTTTTGATAATGGTGGGCTAAGGTTTGAACTGAGATGTCTGTAATTTCGCTGTCGGAGGTTTGAGGGTTGGTTAGATTTCTGACAATGGTGAATAACTCTCTTGGCCTGTTATATGATTTTGATAGTATTTTAGCATAATATTCTTTTTTTGTGCTGTCCAAGGTTTCTTTGTATTTATTGAGGTGGTTATTGTATATTTCTTTGTGTATTGTCAATTTAGATTTGCGCCAGTTGTGTTCTAGTTTTCTCAGGTTCCGTTTCATTTGCTTTAGTGTATTGTTGAACCATGGTTTGGTATTAGTCTCAGAGTAAGTGATCTTTTTGTGTGTGTGATTAATTTTGGCTGCATTGTTGATAGTTTCATGCCAGTTTTTGACAGTGTCATCTAAATTCGTTGCTGGTGATAAGAGATGAGGGATTGTTAAATCAATAAATTCTTCATTGTTGAACTTTTTAAATCTTGTAGTTGGGACAAATCTGGATTGGTTGTTAGTGCTAGTGAGGGGATATGTAAGATTTAATTTGATGATGTAGTGATCAGACCAGGGTATCTGTGTACATTCAACTGAATTTGGGTTGATTAGTTTGAAGAGTGTATTAGGGAGAAAGACAAGATCGAGAGTTCCACCTTTGATGTGTGTAGAAGTGTTTATTATCTGATGATATTCCATGTCTGATATTGTGTCAAAGAATAGTTTAGCGTCCAGTGTTGGTAGAGAAGGAAGGTTAAAATCTCCTAGCATGATTATAGGGTGTTGTTCAGTGGAGGAGCTGAGGAGTTCAATAAAAGCGTCAAGGCAATCTGGGTATTGGTCTGGGGGTCTATATACTAAACAGAGTTTCATGATACCAATTTTTATTAATAACGTATCTATGTTGTTGGAGATGTTTGATTGGATTGTTTTGGCACTTAGTACCTTTTTTGTCATCATTAATACACCTCCGCCTTTCCTATTGGTTCTATGTTTATAGAAAGTGTCATAGTCTTCATTATTTAGTTGATTTATGTAGAATGTATCGGTATCGGTGAGCCAGGTTTCAGTGACACATAACATGTCTGGTTTTAAGTCAGATATTAAGTCATTAAATATGGGTAGCTTGTTTTTCATGGAGCGTGCGTTGATAAGGATGCATGAGAGGGATATTGAGTTATTGGTGCATGTTCCCTTGGTTGTTTGATGTGGGTTTGTTTGTTTTATGTGAATTAGTCTATGGAAATTTAGTCTAGGATGGTTGTATGGATAAATGTGTCCAGTGTGGAAGTTGTTTCTAGTGTGTGTGTGAATTATGGGAATTGTTTTATGGTTATTGTTGTGTAGGCTTAGTGTTAGGTCTATGATTAGTATTGCTAAGACTAAACCGATATAAGATAGTTTCATTAGCATTATGTTTGTACGTGGCATTTTAGATGGGTTGCTGTTGGTGGAGCTAAGCGGTTATAAACCAGGGTAGGAAATGAGAGAAAAGGAAAATCACTAGGAAGTTGTATTATACAGAAAGTTGAAATGAGAGCTGCTAGAAACAATATTAAACCTAATTGATGAAAGCTACTGACAACAGTATATATATATAATTGTGTGATAGATAATGCATATATATCTCATGCATATTCATTAGGGCTATCCTGAACACCTGACTGGCCTAGGGGTTCAAGGAGGACTGGTTCAGAACCACTGATCTAGACTAAACACAACAACTTCACCATCAGACCCATGCCCAGTGTCTTGGATCAAAGCCACAACAAGCCAGCTCTCTCATCACATTCAAAAAATCATCAAAGATTTGCTCCAACAAGGATACATGCCGCAACTCCTAAAGCATGCGATGATACGACCAATACTTAAAAGTAGTAACCTGAGCCCATCTGAACCAAAATCATACCGTCCCATCTCCAGCCTGCCATTCCTTGCCAAAATCATGGAAAAAGCAGTCCAAAGGCAACTTCAGTACCATATAGATATCAATGCCCCACTGGACATACACCAGCATGGATTCAAGCCCCAACATGGCGTAGAAACACTACTCACCTCTCTCTTTGACAATCTCCTAAGAGGCATGGACAACATAATAAACGGATTCCTGCTAGTGTTCATTGACATCTCGGCAGCCTTCGACATTGTGTCACACGCTAAACTATTGCAACGCTTACAACAGATAGGTCTATGCAAGAATACCCTGAAGTGGTTTATATCATACCTGGAAGGGCGAACACAACAAGTCAAATGTGACCAAAAGAAATCACTACAATTCCCCATCACGCAGGGAATACCTCAAGGCTCAGCCCTATCGTCAATGCTCTTCAACATCTACATACAGCCCATATGCAGCATCATCAAGCACCACAAACTACACTACCACATTTATGCTGACGACATCATGGTGTACGCTCCAATCAACTTACTAGCACTAAACACCGCAACAATAGCAAAATGCGTCGAAGACATGAATGACTGGCTCATGGCCAACAACTTAACAGTCAACTACGACAAAACTGAGGCAATTTTCGTCACCAGGAACCCCACCTTCATACCTCCATAAATTATCAGCATCCTAGACAAACACATAGTAGTCAAAGAAGAAGTTAAGTATCTGGGCATAACACTTGACAGAGCTCTGAACCTAAAATCCCACATCACCAAAACCGCAAACAAGGCATATCATCGACTCAAAACAATCAGACAAATCAAACCAATGCTCCTTCAAGACCACTTCCACACAGTGTGTCAAGCACTCATTACACCACTGCTTGATTATGGAAACTCACTATATCAAGGACTTCCTCAGCAGACACACCGCCTACTACAAATGGTACAAAACACCACAGCACGCATCATTCCAGACACTCCAAGGACCGAGCTCATCACTCCCGTCCTACAACAACTACACTGACTCCCAAAGGTGGCAAGAGCTAAATACAAAACAATCATGATCATCTTTAAAGTCATTCACCATCTCTCAGCAAATGTACTCCAAAACGTGATAACAAGGGACAGCAGCAATAGACCAAGAAGAACCAATAACAACAACATGATCAGCACACCTGCAGGCTATCACAAAACCAAACAAACAACTTCAAAAAGAGCACCATCACTACTGGCATCCACACTATGGAACTCCCTACCAACGAGCCTGAGAGCTTTAGATGACCTCACAGACTTCCGCAAAGACCTCAAAACATGGTTATTTATAGAAACCTATGAGCATTCAGGCAACATCCCCTACCCAAACAGTAACACTACTACCTCCACCAACTAAACACACACCCATCCTATCCACACACACAAATATATCATACCACGTTATTAAATACCTTTATGTTAAATGTTACCTCAACTGTACTGTCTTAATGCTGTTAAGTAACTGTACTGTCAATGTTTATATGTACCCTAATGTTAAATGTAACCCTCCAATTGTGATGTGACATGACCACCTTGATTGAAGGAAAAGGTGGCATACAAATCTGTCTAAATAAATAAATAAACATAGTTCCATTGAATTTATAACAAATAATTATAGACAGTTGAGTAGCAAGTATGGAAACCTTATGTAAGTAAAACATACGCTGGTCCAAAACGGGTTAAGACAGACAAGACAAATAAGACAAAGGATAAGAATAAGGGTGCAATAGGTAAGGGTAAGGAGACACAAGGAAAGCAAGGGATCAGGAACCAAAAGTAGCTCCAAAGAGGTAAGATTTTAACATAGATTTGAAAAGGGGGAGAGAGGACACTTGACATTCAGGAAGTTTGTTCTAGGCATAAGAAGCCACAAAATGAAAGGATTGAAGTCTAGAGTTAACAGTGGAGGAAAAGGGCATAGAGAGGAGTAGGCCATTGGAAAAGCGGAGTTCATGAGGAGGGATATAGAGAGAGAGGAGAAAGTAGAGGTATGGAGGAGCAGCAGAATGAATGCATTTATAGGTCAGAAGGAGGAATTTGAATTAGATACAGAAACGGAAGGGAAGCCAATGCAGTGATTTGAGAAGAGAGGTTATATGAGTATATTGAGACTGGTGAAAGATTATCCAGCCCACTGCTGTGGAGACCCCAGTTTCCCAGCTGCCCAACCCTGGCAAGGTCAGCCTGGTCCCGGATTGGGTGGCGGGGACTCACTTGGCTTGGCACTGTTACTGCTAGTGGGCTGGCTGGCTGGCCCATCTGGAGGGGCGGCCAGTGCTTATTTCACCTCTGTGGTTGTATAAGTTGGCCATACCCTCAGTACTCCCTAGATGTACAGGACTTTGTCTTGAATTGGCCCTGTACGTCCGGGGGCTGATCCTGCCCATGTTTTGCCCACTCTCCGCCCCCATGCTGTCCCCATTCCCCGCAGCATGCACAACAGCTCGGTACATTCAGGGGGGGGGGGCAGGAGGTGGCATACAGTGCAGGTAGCTAGTGCGTCTGGACATCCTGCTGGGGCGTAGAGCCCCTCTATCCACCTTGCAAAATTAGGCCCTTAGAGGGAGACCAGCAAGGAGGAGACTGCAATAGTCTAGATAGCAGGTGAATAGAGATTGGACAAGTTTTTAGTAGTGTGTTCAGAAAGGAAAGGGTGAATTTTGTTAATGTTATAGAGAAAGAAATGACAGGTTTTAGCTAATTGTTGGATATATGAGAAGAAGGAGAGCGAGGAATCAAAGATGACCCTGAGGTTATGGGCCGAGGAAACAGGGAATAAGAGTGTTATCTACAGAGCTAGAGAAGGGAGGAAGGTAGGAGGAAGGTTTAGGGGAAAAATAAGAGGCTAGGTTTTAGCCATGTTTAATTTTAAATGGTGATGAGACATCCAGGTGGCAATATCAGACAAGCATGCAGACATGCAGGCATGGAATGTTGGAAATATATAGGTGAAGAAAAATAGATCCGAGAATCATCAGCATAAAAATGATACTGAAATCCATGGGAGGAGATGAAAGCACCAAGTGACTGGGTATAGAGAGCGAAGAGGAGAGGGCCCATGATAGTACCTTGAGGTACACCAACTGAGAGAGGGATAACAGTAGAGGAGGAACCACCAGAAGGAGCGATTGGAGAGATAAGAAGAGAACTAGGACAGTACAGAGCCCTTAAAACCAAGTGAGGACAGTGTGACAAGGAGAAGGTAGAGGTCAACAGTTTCAAAAGCAGCAGGAAGGTCTAGAAGGATGAGGATCGAGTAAAGGACTTTGGACTTAGCCAGGAACAAGTCACTGCAGACTTTTGGCAAGTGCCGTCTCAGTGGAATGTAAGGGATTAAAGCTAGATTAAAGGGGATCTAACAGGGCTAGAGAAGAAAGAAATTCAAGACAATAGTGGAAAACTGCATATTTAAAATGTTTGGAAATGAAGGAAAGAAGGAAGATGGGATGATAATTAAAAGGACAAGTAGGGTCAAGTAAAGGTTTCTTGAGGAGAGGTGTGACCAGAGCATGCTTGAAGGCAGCAGGGACAGTAGCAGTGGTGAGCGAGAAGTTAAGAATATGTGAGATGATAGATGTGACAGGGGACAATATGCAGTTAAGGAGATGGGTGGGGATAGGATCAGAGGAGCAAGTAGTAGATTTAGAGGAAGAAAAAAGAGAGGTTTCCTCTTCAGAGATCATAGAAAAGGATGAAAGGGTACTGGAGTTTGAAGGGAAACACTGGTATTGAAGAGGAGAAAGGAGATGAGGCTAATCTAGTGGGGAATTGGAGTGTAATCTTGTGGAACTTGTCATGGAAATAGTCGGCTATGGTTTGGGCAGAAAGAGAAGGAGGGGTCGGCACTTTAAGGAGAGATTTAAAAGTAGAGAAGAGATGGCAGGGGTCAGTGGCAAGAGAGTTAGTGAAATGGATATAGTAGTTTTGCTAGGGCTGACTGGAAGAAGGTAATCATTAATTTGAAGTGGAGAAAGTCAGAAAATAGAATTTGTGCAGAATTCTGCATTTGCTGTGCAGAATTCTATGCAGGTTCTGGCCAGCCAGATAGTAAAAAAGGATCAGACACACAACTTTTAAGAACATCCATTCCTGCCTCAGCCAGCAACACAGCCGTGGGAGCACTACCTGTGTACCTTTAAAAATGTGTTGTGACCGTGTTGCTGCAATTGGGCTGCTGGTGAGTCAGGGGGAGCAGAAAAGGGCTGCCAGTGAATTGGGGGGGGGGGGGGGGAGACTGGGTGCAGTAAATGGCTGCTGATGAGCAGGGAGGAGCTGTTGGAGCTGGAGATGGGGGCTGGTAAATCGGGAGATCAGAGATGAACTGCTGGAGTTTTGAGGGGTTGCTGGTGTTGGGGATGGGCTGCTGGTGTTTCAGGGGAGTGGATGAAGGCTAGAAGCTAGAGGAAGAAAAACAGAGGGTACAAGGATGGGTTAGGGACAGAACAGTGGTTGGAGCAAGAGAGCTAAGGAGGAAAAAGGAAGGGGAAATTTCAGGTCTAGAGGAGGAGTTAAGCTTTATGATGGGGAATTCTGAGCAAAACTTTACAAATAAAGCATACAGAATTTTTCAGAATTATAAAATACTGCATTCAGAATTTTCAAAGTTTTTGCACAGAATGTTTTTTTTTTTTTGGCAGAATTCCCCCAAGTGTAATATTTTGCCACATTTATGAGTGGCTTGCTCTTTTTCAGCTTTAGCTTGAATTTTCATACTATAACTGGTGATCTTTATTACAGTCAGCTCCAAGTTTTGTCTTTGTTGATGTTATTGAACATTTTCATCATTGGCTTCCAGATTTAGTCAGTTTTATTTTTGTATAATCCACTGGGCGAAGTCCATGTGTACAGTTTCCACTTGTATTGCTGGAAGAAGCTGTTTGAGATGAATAAATTGTTGATCTTGCAGAAATGTATCTGCCTTTCTCCAGCTTTATTTCTGTTTCCAGGCCCATATTTTCCAACCACTTTATCTTTTTCTTTGTTACCAAATTTTTCATTCCGGTCACCCAAGAGTATTGTTATATTGTGTTGCATGTTCTGTAATTTCAGTTTGTACTTGTTCACAGAACTGATCAACTTCTTCCTCTTCTGCAGCTGTTGTTGGCTCATACACCTGAATAATAATTGTGTTGAAGAGCATTCATAGGCAAATAGAAATTATGGGGTATGTTTACTAAACTGCAGTAATGTCACCCACATTAGGTTCTGCGGTAAAGGTACAGATGCCCATATAAAGGCATGGGTGGTGCATCATTACAGCAAGCCGTATCAGCTAAGACATGTTACAAGGCACCTTAGACTAATGCAGAAGGTGCCTTGTAAGGTGCCTTGTTAAGTGCCTTATTAGGTGCCTTATAAGGTGCCATGTAAGATGCCTCATAAAGCGCCTTGTAAGGCGCCCTATAGGGCTCCTTAGGCTAAGCGCCATATTAGGTACCCCTGGACAAGGCACCGTAGAAGGCACCCTGGGCTATGGAACCACAGGTTAAGGTGGCCTAACAAGGTTACGGTGCACTAGGTGTGCCCTAAGGGCTGCAAGGTGCTTCAGGATGACATGCATGACCTGTGAGGCACAGAGACAGATGTAGTCCTAACACTAGATAGAGCACTGAGGAAAGGCAATGAACAGGTGAGTGAAGGAGGGAGAGCTGGGAGCTGCTGGACCTGCCATATCTGTGGGCATCCCATGTGGCTGCAAGTACTATTGACAAACATGGTGGGGGCAACTGTACCACAGCACAGGGTGTTGGCAATGTAAAGTACTGGAAAGACAGTTGGTGGCAGACGATGGGAATGTGTCCCCCAGTAGATGTAGAGGTGCCATGCAGATCAGGCACAGGCAAGGCAAGCATGAAGAGGTGCAATGCAGGAAAGGGTACCAGCACAGGACATGGGGTGGCAGCCTGCACAGAAAGACAGGACTCCACACAGCTACAGATGCAGAAAGATGGATGGAAGGATTGTTGGCAACAGTGGTGAGGGTAATATGGGCTGGCAGCACGGATCTGCAAAGATATGACTGTTACAGGCATGCAAAATATCTGAGTTGGACAGGCTTGAAAAAGAGGAAGCAATGAGGAATCAAACCCACAACCACTGTTTAGAACAGGGGTGGGCAAACCTGGTCCTGGAGGTCCGCAGACCAGTCTGGTTTTTGGGATATCTCTAATAAATATGCATGAAATATATATGCATTAGAGATATCCTGCCAACCTGACTGGTTTGTGGCCCTCCAGGGCTGGATCTGGAGACCCCTGCCTTACACCTCTGTCATTTAAGATTGTGAGTGGACAAGGTGCAGATGTCCAAGACATCAAAAAGGTTAGATAGAATTTGTCACAATCCTCCTCACTTCTCACCACCACCAAAAAATTGTCTATTAGACAACTTTTTGGTGGTGGTGAGAATCGAGGAGTAATGTGACACATTCTATATACCCTTTCGATGTCTAGGACATCTGTACCTTGCCCACTCACGATCTTAAATGACAGAGGTGTAAGGCAGGGGTCTCCAAATCCAGCCCTGGAGGGCCACAAACCAGTCAGGTTGGCAGGATATCTCTAATGCATATATATCTCATGCATGTTCATTAGGGATATCCCAAAAACCTGACTGGTCTGCGGCCCTCCAGGACCGGAGGTGCCCACCTCTGGTTTAGAATGTCACTGTACTAACCAGTAAGCTATACCTCTATGGCTTGTTGTATAGCAATGGCTGGGTACAGAAGGACTACAGGTCACCGCACAAACTGTCTGCTCTGTGTGCCAGGATAGGGTAACCTCACCAGCACCCATGATGCAATGCACATGCAGAACAGCGGTCTACAGCTGATCACCAGATTGGGTCTGCACCTCTCCAGTACTGCAGCATGGTAAGATGGACTGACAGTGCGTGATACTGGCACCAAGTAGCTACAGACCATGCCATTCTGCAATTTCTGTGTTCACCCTGAGGGTTAGGATGGGCACCCAGCACTAGGTCCGCAGTATATGTGGTGCTTGAGATAGGTCCTGCTGCACATCCCCAGTGCTGCCAGGTGTTCCTAGTAGTGCAAACAAAAGTATTTCTGTGTCCATCTGTGTTCCATAGTCACATATAGCCTTGTGGGGCCAGACACCACCCAGATTAGTGCATACCCAGTGTTAGGGCCTGGCTGCTATGGGCACCTGTTATCAGGGTAGAAGAGAGTCTAGATTCGCATGAGGTGGATGTAGCACTGTCTCTATGGGTCAAAGTTGTATATGCTATATACCCCAAAGGACCCACAATCACCCATTTTGTAGGTGAGAGAGTGGAGGGACAGGTGCCTGAGCCCTGGTTGTAGGACAAGCAACCGCAGTCCTGCTGGCAGAGAACGGCCTTCCAGGGCTGGTGTGCCAGAGCCATACCTATGACAGTAAAATGTAAAAAATCCTGATCACCTCAAAATCACTAAAAGATTTAAATATTATTTTTGTCGGAGATGGTCAGCTCAGTGTCTATAGAGCAGGGGTGTCCAAACCTGTCCTGGAGGGCCGGAATCCTGGCAGGTTTTTGGGATAGCCCTAATGAATATGCATGAGATATATATGCATTAGAGATATCCTGCCAACCTGACTGGTTTGTGGCCCTCCAGGGCTGGATTTGGAGACCCCTGCCTTACACCTCTGTCATTTAAGATCGTGAGTGGACAAGGTGCAGATGTCCAAGACATCAAAAAGGTTAGATAGAATTTGTCACAGTCCTCCTCACTTCTCACCACCACCTAAAAATTGTCTATTAGCCACCTTTTTGGTGGTGGAGAGAATCGAGGAGGAATGTGACACATTCTATATACCCTTTCGATGTCTAGGACATCTGTACCTTGCCCACTCATGATCTTAAATGACAGAGGTGTAAGGCAGGGGTCTCCAAATCCAGCCCTGGAGGGCCACAAACCAGTCAGGTTGGCAGGATATCTCTAATGCATATATATCTCATGCATATTCATTAGGGCTATCCCAAAAACCTGCCAGGATTCTGGCCCTCCAGGACAGGTTTGGACACCCCTGCTCTATGCAGGGGTAGGGAACCCTGGTCCTGGAGAGCCGCAGACCAGTCAGGTTTTCGGGATATCCCTAATGAATATGCATGAGATATATATGCATTAGAGATATCCTGTCAACCTGACTGGTTTGTGGCCTTCCGGGGCTGGATTTGGAGACCCCTGCCTTATACCTCTGTCATTTAAGATTGTGAGTGGGCAAGGTGCAGATGTCCTAGACATCGAAAGGGTATATAGAATGTGTCACATTCCTCCTCAATTCTCACCACCACCAAAAAGTTGTCTAATAGACAATATTTTGGTGGTGGTGAGAAGTGAGGAGGAATGTGACACATTCTATCTAACCTTTTTGATGTTTTGGACATCTGCACCTTGCCCACTCACAATCTTAAATGACAGAGGTGTAAGGCAGGGGTCTCCAAATCCAGCCCTGGAGGGCCACAAACCAGTCAGGTTGGCAGGATATCTCTAATGCATATATATCTCATGCATATTCATTAGGGATATCCCAAAAACCTGACTGGTCTGCGGCTCTCCAGGACCAGGGTTCCCTACCCCTGCTCTATAGACACTGAGCTGACCAGCTCTGACAAAAATAATATTTAAATCTTTTAGGGATTTTTTACATTTTGGTGATATTTAGTGATTCTGGTCGGGTTCAAATATTTTTCTACATATACCTATGACAGTGGCAGACCAGCAATAATGCTTGGGATAAGCCAAGGAAACCTCAACTGCCCCACACCACAGTCTGCCAATCACCAGCAGACAGCACAATCAGACTGCACCTGCAGTATCCTACATGGTGTTCCAACCATGCAGAGACTAACTGCAGACAGTCCACAGTGCATACTCACAGGGCAACCCTGTGCGCCCAGAGATAAGACATACAGCACAGACACCAAGCAAGTATCTCAGTGATTGGACCACCAGAACTAGGAACACACAAGCATAACTAAAGATAAATAGTGCTGAGCACTATGTGGCAGCATAGACATGCCATGGTCACTGCTCGGTCAGGGTGAGAATGACCTCACAGCATGCCATGCTGTGGCCACCCTGTCCATGCAGGTAGTGGTTGGGAACTACAGTGTCCCAGCCATTGCCCTACAACCTGTGCAGATGCATCCTGCCAATCCACCCTGTCCGGGCCATACCCACAATACCTTGTTCCTCATTATGCATATTTGCAGGCTAACGCTGGTAACAGTGGGACATTGTGGGCCCAGAGCAGTGTAGGCAGCCACAAAAAAACTGATAGACATACACACACATCCCTATTGCAGCATTGTGCAATGATAAGGGTAGTTGGCAATCCTGCTCGCCACACTGGTCCTGATCATATTGCCAACATTGCTAAAGTGTGCAGGGGGTAGCAGTAGTGCTCTGCTGATAACTGCAGCTTCATGCTGGGGCCAACAGCCTGACTCTCCATGAAGCTTTGGATAGCGGAGCTTGTGTGAGTGGGTGTTTTGACCCCTGTTCAACACTGCTTTGAGGTTTGCAAATGTTGATGTTGTATCAGCATTGTAGGGTAAAATGTGGGGAAATGCTCTGTAGGATTCACAGTTGGGACTTGAACCTATGACCTTCTGCTTCTGGATACACTGGCTGTGTGTACTGCACCACACTATTGCCATGGAGGAGTAGTGGTCCCTGGAGCTCCCCTTATTTTTCTCAGGCAGACCTTTTCTGTTGCACTACACACCACTTACTGGTACAGGGCATGGCCTATGTCAAGGGTGGGCAATTCCGGTCCTGGAGGGCCACAGACCAGTCAGGTTTTCATGATGTCCCTAATGAATATTCATGAGATCTATTTTCATCCACTGCCTTCCATTGTATGGAAATAGGTCCATGAATATTCATTAGGGACATCATGAAAACCTGATTGGTCTGCGTCTCTCCAGGACCGGAATTGCCCACCCCTGGCCTAGGTCCATTACAGGCAGGTGGCACTGCTCCCTCCAGCACAAACACACACACCCTGCCATGCCGACATGACCATATGCTGTCGGTGCTGGTCGTGTGCGATCCCAGGCCATCCACTGTGAAGGTAGGCGGGTACCTAGTGTGCGGGGTCTGGAGTGGCGAGGCATACATGGACATCCACAGATCCCCCCATCTTTGCCTACCATTGTTATGTCCCTTTCACATGGGGGAGTGATGGCTGGGGGGATGTCAGGCTGGTGCTCTAGCAACTATTGGCTAGAGTGGACCAGGTATATGTAGGTGGAGTGTGTTGTTACTGCTGACTGTGGACAGGCTAGGGTATGCACATCAGGTATGGTGTACCCAGTTTGGCCTACTGGGTGTATATATGTTTCCGACAACGTATGGGCACACCTTGCAATGCCTTACTAGGGGCTGCCATAAAGTGTGTTCAGTTAGCTGGGTCTACAAACTGTTTGGGACCCATTCTGGGTGGGGTCTATGGACCCTTGTTAGTGTGGTCCCAAGATGTGCACTGCTTGCCCTATTACAGGCATAGTGGTACCTGTGTGACTTTTGGGGTATTTGCTGGGTAATGTTCCCTGGATGGGATACTGTGGAACAAGGACTACAGGGCATGTTTGGCCCTGGTCAGCTACTGTCCTGCTGATTTCCAGTTTCTATGTTCCTATGTGCCACCTGGGCGATGGCCTAGTTCACCCTGTGCCCCAGCTTCCCCCATTGCATGTCCCTCCTGCAGTCCCCCTATGCCCCATTTGCACCATCACCATAGTGGCCTTTCATACTTGGCCACTATACTGTTGCTGCAGATGGAGCACTACTATCACCTTTCTCGGGCTCCCTGCCTAGGCTGTACATTGCTGACACTTAAATGGTTTCTCTCTCCTGCAAATGTGCATCTAACGCCAGGTTTTCACTCGCAGTAGTTTCCAGCCCTTCAGTTCCCTGCGTTGGTGTCGTGGGAGCCTCTCCCCACCCACTCCCCGCCCATTGACTCCTTCTCTCCGCTCTCTCTCCACCCTCTGCGGTGTTTACCGCAGCCGGGAACGCTAACGCACGTTAAGTTACGTTAACGCGCATTAACGTTACATAGCATGCGTTAACATTACCTAATGTGTGTTAACTTAGCTGCTGATACATTACCGCAGTTTAGTAAACATACCCCTAACTGTTAACTGATTGCATTGTATTTCCTTACAGTTCTTGCCAAGTATAAATGCAACACCATTTCTTCTTTGTCTTTCATTTCCAACATAGCGTATCATGTGATCATAAGATTCAAAGTGTGTGATGCCAGTCCATTGCAGTTCGATGACACCCAACAGATCAAGTTCTATATGTTCCCTTTCATTCTTGATCGCTTCCAGCTTTCCTTGGTTCATGCTTTGCATGTTCCATATCCGAATATGTAAGACATCTTTGCAGCTTCTGACTCTCATTTCATGCAGAGCTATATTGACAGTCAGATGCAGGAGGTGAGGTGCAGGAGAAGAGCTGGCTTTACTATCAAGAATCTTAAGTCTTTCTCCAGTAGCCCATTGAATGCCATCTTACCCGAGGGTCTCAACTTCCAGCACTATATTGCAATTTGTTTTGTTGTGACTATCCACTGGGTTTTTGTGGCAAGATGTGGAAGTAGACTGCCAAACCTTTCTTCCACAGAAGTAATGACAGTATTATTGCTGTTGTCACAGAAATGTGATCCTCTACCACCAAAACCATCCCATACTGTTGCTGCCCAGATGGGTGGTTTGTCTGAGTCTGGCACCTCAGCTGAGGCCTGTCCTATCTTGTGAGACCCTGGCAGTAATTAAGCTACAGACAGCAAAGCTCTGAGCATCACTGATGCACACAAGCCCTTGCAGCTTGACAAGTCACAAATCAAGCTTAATCAAATTCAGATTCACTAGGTGTGTATAGAAGTCACACTAATGATTCCTTTGAGCTTACGAGAGTATATTTTCAGTATTAATAGTTCTCTGAGATTTAGGGGTATGTTTACTAAACTGCGGTAATGTGTTTCGTGTTAGGATCCGTGGTAGAGGCAGAAATCCCAAATAAGGACAAGGGCGGTACATCGTTACCGATAACGCGCGTTACAAGGCGCCATAAATTAACGAGCGTTACATGGCACGTTACCATGTGTTAATCTTAAGAAGGCGCGCAGACATGCAAACACAGAAACAGAGCTGTAGCATAATGGTTACTACACTGACTGATGGTACAGGGATCATGGGTTTGATTCCACAGTGTGCCTAATGCAGGGGTGTCCAAACCTGTCCTGGAGGGCCGGAATCCTGGCAGGTTTTTGGGATAGCCCTAATGAATATGCATGAGATATATATGCATTAGAGATATCCTGCCAACCTGACTGGTTTGTGGCCCTCCAGGGCTGGATTTGGAGACCCCTGCCTTACACCTCTGTCATTTAAGATCGTGAGTGGGCAAGGTACAGATGTCCTAGACATCGAAAGGGTATATAGAATGTGTCACATTCCTCCTCGATTCTCACCACCACCAAAAAGGTGGGGGGGGTGGGGGGGGGTTTGAGCCCATAGGCGGATTATGTACCACCACACAACCCACCCTCTGGGTCTCAGGGTGGGAAACAGGATCACCCACCAACATATCCACATTCTACCTCCCTGCAATGGTGGCAGTAGAGGGGACCATCAACCCTAGTCCTGCTGGGGAACAGACACTCTACAGGGCAGGCAATGCACGGCGGTACACATCCATAAAGCAATAGCAGACAGACAGTAGCCTGTAAATACGCAGCTGCCCCCCACCACTATCTGGCATTCTCCAGCAGCAAACCTCCAACAAGATACATACTAGCTGCAGACAGTCTGCTAGCTAGTCCATGGTGCATGTTCCTGGAGGAGATGCATGTACCCAGAACTGTGATATCAGCATATGCACCAAGCAGATAAGTCAGTGATTGGGCCCCAAAAGAAAACCCATAAATATCACATGAGAAAAAGACTATACAGCACTATGGGGGAACCTAGCCATGCTGTGGTCACTATTCAGTCAGGGTGAGAGTGACCTCCCAGCAGGACATGCTGTGGCCACCCTGTCCGTGCAGGTGGTGGCCAGCCACTACAATGTCCGAGCCATTGCCCTATGCTATGTACAGATGGATCCAGGCCAGGCCATCCTATCCTGGCTATTCCCACAGTACCTTGCTCCTCATTATGCAGATTGGCAGGCCAATACTGGCAACAGTGCTAGCAGTGTGGGCTGTGGAGGGTGTTTGCAGCCACCATACACTGATAGACAGACACACACTCCCCACACATATGCCAGCATTGTGCAACTATAGAGGTGTTTGGCAGCCCTGGCCACCACACCAGTCCTGGGCAGAGTGCAGGCATGGCTATGGTAAGCAATACTGTTGGGGTCCCTCCCCAGGGTGGTAAACACTGTCAGACACCAGACCTGTAGCACACTCCACAGACATCAGAAAGGTTGCTATGATGCAGCTCAATCAGCAAATTGTGCTTAACTTTGGAATTGCTATCTGCCAGTAATCATAGCAACCGTTTGATAGATGTTTACCGTATTCCCAGGTTTAGTGTGGCATTGCCAAGGTATGCAAGTGCTAGTATTGGGAGATGCACGCAGGGCCCAACATCCTGCCTCTCCAGGAGGCATTGGATAATGGAGCCTGTGGGTGTGGGTGTGTCTGCCCCTGTTGGCCACTGCTTTAGGGCAGAGGTTCACAACTCCAGTCCTAGTGGGCCAAACACTGTTTGGGTTTTCATGCTGTCCCTCATGAATATGCATTAGATGCATCTGCATACCATGCGGGTGGCGCATAAAAATGCAGCACAGGCATCTTTATTAGAGGCAGCATGGAACCTGGATGGTGTTTGGCCCTCCAGGATTGCATTTGGGAGACTCTGCTCTAGGTAATGCGCATGTTTATGGTGTCTGTGCTCTGTAGGGTAAAATGTAGGTGTTTTGGGCATGTTTACATCATCTGCAATAAAGGTTCTGTCTGTATTAGCATGTAGTGGGTAAAACATGGGGATTGGGTTGGCAGGCACCACAGCTGGGATTTGAACCTGTGACCTTCTGATTCTGAACACACTGGTTTTGTGCATTGCACCACCATGTTGTCACAGAGCCTGTGCATTCCCTGGTGATACCATGACTGTTCGTCAGACAGGGCCTGTCTGTTGCAGTGCATGGCACCCACCTACACAGGGCTAGGCCACGGTCTGCTCTGGGCAGCTGCCACTGCTCCCTCCACCACCAGTATCCCTCTGTCACCATGCTGACATGCCCTTCTGCTGGTGGTGCTGGTGGAGCGCAGTCTCAGGCCATCCAGTGTGCGGGTAGGCGGCTGCCTATGGTGCATGTTCTGGGGTAGGGGTGCCTGCATAGATGTCCACGCTTCCCCCCAACACCACCTGCCTATGTTCTGTGCCCTTGGAGGTACCTGCTGGGTACTATCCCCTGTGACACTGTGATAAACACTCTCGTGCCCATGTTGGGCCCTCATCAGTTGCTGTCTGGCTGCTGTACAGTTTCAACATTCCTAAGTACCTCCTAGGCATCTGCCTAGTCCGCACTGTGCCCCAGCTGCACCACAGCATGTGCCGCCTGCAACCTTCTGTATCCCCTTTCCCAGCATCTGTCCAGTTGCCCATTCCGACATGCCCGCCCTGCTGTTGTGGAATATGTGCATGCCATAGGAAACCTGTCCAATGGAGAGGGAAACCCTGATCAGTGCTATTTCACTGTGGGATCATTCACCTTGTATGGGGACGGAGCGTAGACCCTTCCAAAATTCATATCTTTTTTGGGGGGCTTTCTTGGTAGTGTTTTTTGATGTTTCCCATTACTATCACTATTGCCCAGCTTGGTTATGTTTTTTGTATATTTTGTTGGGGTCCTTTTCAATGTTTATTTGTACTTTTGTTCCGTGCACATGTATAACACTTATCACTTTTTTGTAGGTTTCCCTGGTTTTGCTGTACATTGCTGACATAAATGGTTTCTCTTCCCTTTATATCAGCTGTAACGCGAGGTTTTCACTTGCGTTATTTTTGGCCTCGAATTTCACATCGTTAGTCTGCGGGGAGCCTCTCCCCTCCCACTCTCCACCCATTGACCCCTTCTCTCCGCCCCTGGGGAGCCTTCCTCCTCCCTCCGGGAGCCTTTCCCTGCCTTCAGCGCTCGTTTGTGCCGCTGCGCACGTTAGCACATGCTAGGGCACATTTGTGCCCCGTAAAGCGTCATTATTGCGTGCTAAGGTACCTTAGCGTGCGATAATTGCACAGTGCGCACGTTAAGAAGGTTTAGTAAACATACCCCTTGGTTGTTTTACATTTTGACGCTGATCATTGTGTACGAGGCATGCCTGGTCATTTTGCACAGGTGCACTCACATTTTATTTGATTTGTGATGGGGGTAAATTTTATGTATATGTCTCATGTTCCTATATAGGAACACTGCCAGGATTAACCAAAAGTCGAATAATACCAATATGCATTGTTTTCAGATAATTCCTTCAGTTTTGATAAACAATGGATACAAGAAGCTTCTATGGCACCAGACATAGCAAAATTCATCGGGCCGTTACAGTCCAAGATGCTATGTCAACTGTGGAACGTTTAACTCATCCGACAACCATCATTGTGTTGCTGCCATCTGCAGGTGATTCTTCAGCTGACAATGATGTTGAAGATGTTCCTGACACTTTGAACAATGATGACCACTTTGAAACGGCTGGCGAACTGGAAGTGATAGCAGAGGAGACAGGAGAAGATGAGAGTGTTAGTAGTGAAGATGAAAGCAGCCCTCCAGCAAAAAAGTGTAAGAATCTGAAGCAGAAACAGGCAATTCAGTGGAAAAAGTCTACAAAGTTCACTAAGGTAATTTCATCGCTGGTGCCAAGTCATTTACCTGACAGTTTTCCTGTTCCGTTGTCGCTTTCCCCATTTTCCCTATGGAGCCTTATATTCGATGACAAAATTCTGACGGAAATTGTAACGCAAAGCAACCTTTACGCTAACCGAGATAAGAACGACAGTCAGTTTCAAGTCACAGTGGATGAAATTTGTCACTTTCTGGGAATCCTGCTGTTGTCTGACTATCACATCCTGCCACAGGAGTCAGACTACTGGAGCAGTCAGCAAGATCTAGGCGTGCCTATTGTCCGTGAGGCCATGAGCAGCATCAGACTATCAAAAAATACTTTCACTTGGCTGACAATGCTGAACTCAAAGCAGGCGACAAGACGGCTAAGGTTGCTCCACTTATTACTGCCATCAACGCAAACTTGTTGCAGTTTGGGTTTTCCCACCATGAATTGAGTATTGATGGGTCTATGACTCCGTACTTTGGCCACCACAGCATGAAAATGTTTATAAGAGGAAAACCAATGAGATTTGGTTTTAAGTGGTGGTGTATGTGTGGCATCGATGGCTACCCTTACAACATTAAGCTGTACACCGGACGAGAAAGTTCTATGCATTCGATGGAACCTCTGGGCTCCAGGGTCATTAACCATATGGTTGATGTTATTGAAAAGCATTCAGATGTAATTCGTCACCACCTGTTCTTCGATAATTATTTTTTACTAGTTACGCACTGATCAAGTCACTCGCAGAGAGAAATGTTGCAGTTACAGGAACCATTCGGGAACTGAGAACTGGTGGAGCACACAAAGAACTTCGAAGTGCAAAGGACTTGAAGAAGAGTGGCCAACGAGGAGACTATGATTACTGATGTGATGGGTCAGTCTATGTAGCAAAGTGGCATGACAGTTTTGTTGTCTGCATTGCCAGAAACAATCTCACACATAACCCACTTCAAACCGCATGTCGCCGAGTCAAGGGTACATCAGATGTGGCTGTGTCTCAACCCTTTGTGGTGAAGCGCTTTAATGAAGGAATGGGTGGAGTGGATCTCATGGACAGGTTCTTAGCAAGCTACAGGCCATCTGTGCATGGAAAGAAATGGTGGTGGCCACTATTCACAAACGTCCTCAATGTATCTGTTGTGGCTGCTTGGAAAATACACTGTCACCTTCATGGAAGTGACATGGATCATCTGACATTCAGATGTGACATCACCTTGTGTCTCTTGAAGGGCACTGCCATTCAAGAACATTCAATCAGATCAAACCACGTAGCCAACGTGCCAAAAGATGTCCGCTGGCACAGGAGTTACTTCATGAACACATCAGCTGCACGCAGGGACGCTGTTGCATGTGTTCGAAGAACACTACAGTCATGTGCAGGCTCTGCAAGGTCCGGCTTCACTCCGATAAGGGCAAAACTTGCTTTGTGGACTACCACAAGTGACAGACATGCATACTGTAGCATTAGTCACTAGTATCTGCTTGATTTATCTGTTATTTTTGCATTCTAGTAGGATGTTCTCTTGCATGGGTTGAACGTACAATTTCTTGGCAATGTTCCTGTATAGGAACATAGATAAAAACTACAAAGACAAACTCTGAATCTATTGACACTATACTTACGTCTTGCAGTCATTACATGTAGTACGAAAAAGAACACTGTTAAGAAATTAATAGTGTTTTTGTGGTAGTGCCAGGAAAAAGGTTAAAGCTTTACTTCAAATGAGATTCTTTTTGAACCAGTGATTTCTTTTCTTTTGGGAGGAAACTTGGCTTGCCCTATACCTCGATGTACTCATCTTTTAAATAGGAATTTATTTCTTTCAGCTAGATGTACTATAGCCAAACACAGAAAAGGGCATATCCTCCTTCCAAGGTCAAGTGGCTTAAGCAGATTTATGATGTTATTGCTATGGAAAGGTTAATTTCAAGAAAAATGGAAAGAATTTGGAATCTTTTTTGACTTTGTTAGGAATTCTGTTGATTAAACTTTAGGTAAAGAATAAACTTAAGAGAAAGAGATGGGCTTTATAGTCCATTTTTCCCTCTCACTCCCTCATATTGAAAGAATATTTTTGTTGAGGTTATCCTCTACACCATGTTTTCCTTTTTTTTTTTGGGGGGGGGGGATTTGGGGTACTGGATTTTTCTGTGCTCAGTTTGCATCAATGTATTACCTACTTCCCCCTTTCTTTACTAGTGTTTGGCTAATTACTCCTCCACAACTTATAATTATTTGATTTTGTTGTTGTTGTTTCTGAATGACAGAGGAACCCACTTACTGTGTGAGCAGTTTCTTGGTCTTATGCATAGAAGGTACTTTTTTATCCTTCAAAGCAGACAAATTCCCATTGGGGAATACGTGAGGAATGTGGTTGAATTTGAATGTTAGTTGTGCTGTATTTTGATATGCTGTTCCTTTTTGTTTAATATTCCCTCATGTCAGAGATTGAAACTTTCACCCCTTTCTGTGGCTTGTTTTGCAAGCCGGTTTGGGCCTGTAAGATTGTCTTTGAAAGGATGGGATCTTGGATTTAGCTCATATCTTTTGAAAGAATAGCACAAGGCAAGTTGCATTCAGGTATGGTAGATGCTTTCCAAACCCCAGAGGGCTTATAGTCTAAGGGGTATGTTTACTAAATGGAGCTAACGGTGCAGCTGTGACGTTATCACGTGATACGTGACATTATCGCGAGATAATGGTGCATTACCATGTGAGAACGTCACGTATCGCGCAATAACATCTCTGGCGGCGTTAAGGTGCGCAGAAGGTAGAGTAAGGCTCCCCAGAGGGTGGAATAAGGCTCCCCAGGGGCAGAGATAAGGGGTCAATGGGCGGAGAGTGGGCGGGGAGAGGTTCCATGCACACTAACGCTGTGAAATGAAGGTCTGAAAATTAGTGCCAGTGAAAACCTCGCGCTAAAGGCACATTTGCAGGAGAGAGAAACCATTTCAGTCAGCAATGTACAGCAAAGCCAGGGAGACCAAGACAAGTGATAGTAGTGATACATGTGCAGCAGCAGCATAGTGGCCAAGTACAAAGGGCACGACGGTGAGGCTGAAAATGGGGTACAGGGGGCTGAAGGCGGGACATGCAGTGGGGCAGCTGGGGCACAGGGTGGACTAGGCAGATGCCTAGGTGGCACATAGGAACCCAGAAACTGCAAATCAGCAACTGACCAAGGTCAGACATGCCCATGAGTGTGTGTCCCACAGTGTCCCAGGGGACATCACCCAGCAGGTACCCTAAAGAGCACATAACAATGAGAGGTGGTGCGGGGGGGGGGGGAAGCACAGATGTCTATGTAGGCACACCTACCCCAGATCCCACACCATAGGCAGCCGCCTACCGGCACACTGGATGGCCTGGGAGTGTGCACCACCAGCACCACCGACATAAGGGCATGTCAGCATGGTGGCGGAGGGGTGCTGGTGGTGGAGGGAGCAGTGGCATCTGCCCACAACACACCAAGGCCAAGCCCTGTTCAGGTGGGTGCAGTGCACTGCAACAGACAAGGTCTGTCTGACAAACAGTCATGGTATCCCCAGGGAATGATGTGCCTCTGTGACAACAGTTTGGTGCAGTACACACAGCCAGTATATTCAGGGGAAGAAGGCCACAGGTTCAAGTCCCAGCTGTAGCCCCTGCAGACCAGGGCCCCACATTTTACCCGGTACTAAACCGTGGTAATAAAAACAGAATCTTTATTGCTGATAAAAGTAAAATGCCAACGCCTATACTGTACCCTACAGAGTACATACACCATAAACATGTGCAATCCCTAGAGCAGAGTTTCCCAACTCCACTCCTGGAGGGCCAAAAACCATTCAGATTATCAGGATGTCCCTAATAAATATGCATGAGATGTATTTACATGCACCGCCCCCATGGTATGCAAATATGTCCATGCATATTCATTAGGGACAGCATGAAAACCTGAACCATGTTTGGCCCACCAGGACCGGAGTTGGGAACCTCTGCCGTAGAGCAGCAGCCAATAGGGGTACAAACACCCACACCCACAGGCTCTACTATCCAGTGGCTCATGGAGAGTCAGGCTGTTGGGCCCTGCGCGGAGCAGCATCTACCAATACTAGCACCTTAGGAATGCCGTCTTAAACGTGGAAACACATTCCATATATCAAAAGGCTGCTATGAATAATATCAGACAACAAATCCTAAGTTAAACACAATTTGTTGACAGAGATTCATCATAGCAACCTTTCTGATAACTGTGGAGTGTGTTTCATGTTTTGTTTCTGACAGTGTTTAACTCCCCCGGGGAGTGACCTTAACAGTATTGAGTTGGGTGGTGCTATATAATCTGTTTTGGGGTCCAAACACCACCCTTCACTTATAACATGTGATCATGGGACCTACACAGAATATGCACTATTCTGTGTGCATCACAACCCACAAGGGCTAGACGTGACTGGGAAATACAGACTGACACAGGTGTGCTTATAATGACTACCCATCACACACTGGCACTGATGGGGACCTGCAGTGCAACCTGCCTCAGCCAAGCCAGGTGCTGCGGACCTCATGCTGAACGCCCCACCTCGCCCTCAGGGTGAGTACAGGAAACGCACAATGTCACGGTCTGTAGCTACTCTGTGCCAGTAACACACATGGTTAGTTTCCCCTACCAGGCCGGGGTGCTATAGAGGCGAATACCCCATCTTGTGATAAGATGTAGGCTGCTGATCTGCATGTGCAGTGCATCATGGGTACAGGTGGGTTTACCCTATCCTGGTAACCACAACAGTTTGTGTGGTGACCTACAGTCTTTCTGTAGCCAGCCAGTGGTGTACTAGACGTTGTAGAGATGTAGCCTATTGGTTACTTCAATGACTGTAGAGGCAGAGGTCATGGGTTTGATCCCACAGTGGTGTTATTTAATAAGGCTGTCTGAAGCATTTCCTTTTAATTTAAATCAGTGCAGCCAGCAACAACACCCTCACAGTGCCGTAGCCTAAGGTGCCTCATAAGGCGCCCTATAAAGCGCCCTATAGGGCACATTATAAGGGGCCTTGGCGGACAGGCCTATGTTTTTTCTGGCAGCACTGATTTAAATTTTAAAAAAGGAAATGCCTCAGACAGCACTGATTTAAATTAAAATGAAATGCCTCAGACATCCTTCTTACATAACACCACTGTGGAATCAAACCCATGACTTCTGCCTCCACAGTCATTGCAGTAACCAGTGGGCTACATCTTTATTGCTTCTAGCAGTGCGCTGACATGAACTTAGGGTTAAGTCACATTAACGTGCTACTGTGCCCACTATTGCGTGATACAGATTCTTTCTACCTTGCCGCCGGAACACCCACTCCTTATATGACATTCTTCACATTATCGCTGCAACTAGCGCCAGTAAAATTAAGATGGTTTAGTAAAAATACCCTTAATTTAAATAAGTGCTGCCAGAAAAAACACCCTCACAGTGCCGTAACCTAAGGTGCAGCATAAGGCGCCCTATAAGGCACTCCATAGGGCACATTATAAAGTGCCCTGTCCGCCAAGGCACCTTATAATGTGCCCTATAGGGCGCCTTAGGTTACGGCACTGTGAGGGTGTTTTGCTGGCAGCACTGATCTAAATTAAAAGGAAAAGCCTCAGCCAGCCTTATTAAATAACACCACTGTAGAATCAAACCCATGATTTCTGCCTCTACACTCACTGAAGTAACCAGTGGGCTACATCTCTATAGGGTCTAGCATATTGCTGGCTGGCTACAGAAAGACTGCAGGTTACCACACAAACTGTCTGCTGTGGTTACCAGGATAGGGTAAACACACCCTTACCCACGATGCACTGTACATGGAGATCAGCCATACATCTGATCACAAGATGGGGTATGCGCCTCTATAGCACCCCGGCCTGGTAGGGGGAACTGACCGTGTGTGTTACTGGCACAGAGTAGCTACAGACCGTGACATTGTGTGGTTCCTGTGCTCACCCTGAGGCTGAGGTGGAGCGCCCAGCACCAGGTCTGCAGCACATGGCATGGCTGAGATAGGCTGTGCTACAGGTCCCTATCAGTGCCAGTGTGTGATAGATAGTTCTTGTAGACACACTTAGGATACACCTGTGTCCATCTATCTTCCCCAGTCATGTTTAGGCCTTGTAGACTATAATGCACCCAGAATAGTGCATATCGTGTGCGGTTGCTATGGTTGCATGTTATAAGAGAAGTGTGGTGTTTGGATCCAAAAGCGGATTATGTAGCACCACCCCACCCCACCCCACCCCACTCTCTGTGGGTCAGGGTGGGGGACAGGATCTCCCACCAACAGATCCACATTCTACAGCTCTGCAATGGTGGCAGTAAACGGGACCATCAACCCCAGTCCTGCTGGGGAATAGGCACCCTACAGGGCAGTCAATACAGATCTGTACACATCACATCACTGCTCTTTCCCCCTTCTGTTTTTTGCCTACTGACTCACTCCTGCTTGCCGACGTAAGGGCTCTATAAGAACTGATCCCGCATTGTTCATGAAGATATTTATAGGATTTTGTTACATTAGATTTTCTCTCCATCATAGGTTTTGCCTCCTTCTCTCTCCTCCTTCTCCACTTTCATTATTTACAGGTTTGTGTCACATGTTGTTTCAACATACATTTGTTTGTCATTTAACAATGTGTATATATTTTTAGTGCATGTTTATCTAGGTATTTCTATACCAGCGTGACGTGAGACTGTCTTGCCTAACGGCCTTCAACAGAGGTATTTATATATATATACACTTTTTTATATACATGTTTTAGGCTCCAAGCACATTAGTTTTATTTTGTTTTATATTATGTTATTATTCTTTTATAGAATGATTTATGTCCTTCATTTAAGATACCATTTAGTCCTATTTATTATATTATATTAATTTATTGCTTTGTTTTGTCTGTTCTTTTACAATTTCATGTTTTTATATTTATGTTTTTAGTTTTATGCCTGACTAGCCCCTGACGAAGGGTGACGAAACATGGCCTGTGTCGGGCTATCAAGGGCTTAATAAAGAACTTTGTCTTTCCACATTATCACACTTTGGACTAGCACGTCAACATGGTTCCATAGGAGAAGGTGGCCCATGTGTAGGTAGAGTGTAATTGGGCATGTATATTTTTCCAGCAAATGGAACTTACATGTGTAGGATACATGTGAAACATTTATTTATTTATTTATTTATTTAGCATACATTTGTATGCCGCTACTTCCAGTGATCAGTAGCGGCTTGATTACAGGCGTGAAATTGACAAATCATGACAGAAATTTTGATGAAATATACTATTGATTCGAAAGGGAAAGCACAGCACAGCACACAGTTAGGGGTCTCAAGGAGGGGTCAGATATTCACATATATACATATTCACATATTCACATTATACATAACTGCATCAATGATCTGTCTAGGTGATGCCGTAATGGGATTGGAAAAGATGGGTCTTAAGCTTTTTCCTGAAGTCCTTTAGGTCGTTGATCTGGCGTATCTCATGAGGCAGGTGGTTCCAGAGCATGGGAGCCGAGTAAGTGAAAGCCCGATTGCTTATCCGTACGTTGACTGCTCTTATGCTGCTTGGTATGCAGAGGGTGTTCAGGTTCGTGGTCCGTCTGCTTCTGTTGAGAGGTTGAGTGGTGATGAGGCTAGAAAGGAATGAGGGGGATACTATGTGGATGATTTTGAATGTTGTTATTAGCACTTTGTATATTATTCGTGCCGGGATGGGTAGCCAGTGTAGCTCAATCAAGACTGGTGTAATGTGATCTACTAGGCTCTTGTTCATGATGATCCTATGTAGCCATTTGCACCTGCACATGCCCTATCGATGCCCCTATGTTTTCCATATGTATCTATCTGGGGCCTGCACCGCCAATACCCTTGCACATCCATTTTAGAACACATTTGCATGACTTCTATGCTCTTCTACCTTTTGGGTTTTGCATATATAGGTACCATTATTTACTAACACATATACACATGTAGTTGACTATGGGGCATTTTAAAAATCATGTCCATTTCAAGGGGTGGAGAAATGTCCGTTTTACATTGGTTTCATGTGCATATCCTCTCTATCGAAATTCACATAGACTGGCAGAATGTTTTGATTTTGATGCCATTTCTTCCATATAAACAGCCTTTCTAAAATGTGCCTTCACATCAACTGACTCATATCTATTCATGTTTATTCACACTTTCAAAGGAATGTAGCAGATTGATGAGATAAGACAACCCCAGGCTAAATCCATGCTGACCTTTTTCCCATTAAACCATGTCTATCTATGTGTGCAGTAATTTTCTTCTTTATAATAGTTTCAAGTGTTAGTAAACAGAGCCCTAAGATTATAAACAGGGGTTTCCAACCATTACCTCTTAGCTGGAAATTAAACAAAATCTACTTGGGGCCACACAATGAATCTACAATGAAATAAGTTTAAGACTAATCGGAGAAAATATTTTTTTTCTCAACTTGTAATGAAACTCTGGAATTAGTTGTTGGAGGATGTAGTAAAAGATGTTAGTGCAGCTGGGTTGAAAAGATGCTTAGGAAAGTTCCTGGAGGAGATTTTCAACCAGTGGACTGGGAAAATCCATGGGTTACCCCTAGCATAAGCAGTATGTAATCTGTATACCTTTTGAGGCCCTGACAGTTACTTGTGATCTGGGTTGGCCACTGTTGGAAACAGGATACTGGGCTTGATGGAACTGTGGTCTGACCTAGTATGGCATATCTTGTGTGCTTAGACTCTAATTATCCTATCTAGAAATTGCAGTAATAAAAATGTAAGAAAACTGAAATCTTTCCAAAGAAATGACAGTGTATAGTTAAGAACATAAGATATGCCATACTGGGTCAGACCAAGGTCCATCAAGCCCAGTATCCTGTTTCTAACAGTGGCCAATCTAGGTCATACATACCTAGCAGTTTCCCCAAAAGACACAGTTTCCACAATGCTTGTATTTGGTCAAGCATTGATATCCTGGGTCCCTTTTTAATAATGGTTTATGGACCTTTCATCCAGGAACTGTCCAAACCTTTTTTAAACCCAGCTACACTAACAGCCTTTATTACATCCTCCGGTAACAAATTCCAGAGTTTGATTACACATTGAATGAAAAAATATTTTATCTTATTTGTCTTAAATAGTTTACCCTGTAGCATCATTGCATGTCCCCTGTCTTTCTATATTCTGATAATGTAAAAAAATGATCTACGTTTACCCGTTCCACTCCATTAATTTATAGACTTCTATCATATCTTCCCTCAGCCGTCTCTTTTCCAGTTTAGCCTTTCTTCATAGGGGTATCCTTCCATCCACTTTACCATTTTGGTGGCTCTTCTCTGAACCTTTTTTTAATAACACTATATCCTTTTTAAGAAACGGTGACCAGAATTGCACACAATATTCAAGGTGCTGTCCACCATGGAACGATACAAAGGCATTATAATATCCTTTGTTTTATTTTCCATTCCTTTCCTTATGATATCTAACATTCTATTTGCTCTCTTGGCTGCCCCTGCACACTGAATAGCTTTATAAGGGGAAGACTAGTTTATGAAAATTTGAAAGCACCTGTATTAAGCCTATTATAAAAACAGGTAGGCACCTGCAAGTCTTTATAAAATACTGACCTAAGGGGCCCTTTTGCTAAAGTATGTTAGGTGTTTTTTCCCCTTAACACACATTTAGTGCTAAAACTAATGTGTACTAAGTGCATAGCCTTTGTGGCAAGTGTCAGGGGCATGGCCAGCATGTTCCAGGCAGTTAATGCATGGATGTGTACCCTAATGCATGGCACAATTACCTCGGGTGCCCCTGATGCCATGTATTGAGATGGCATTAGGAGCACCTGCACTAATTGCAGCCTTGATAGCGCAGGTTGTGTTCCCCTGTGCTAACTATGATGTGCTCACCATGCACGATTGCTGCCCCTGACCCACCCATTTCCTGCCCCAACACGTGATTGGCCATTAGCTCACAAAACAATATGCGTAACTGTCTTATCTCCATGTAACACTTATCCTGGAACTTCACACATAGCTACCATGTACAAAAACATGCTTTAACTGCTCTGTGCACTTCAATAAAAGGGCCCCAAAGTGGTAGCCTGAGAGCTGATCTAAATGCTCCATGCCTAGAGGTTTGGAAGAGCGCATATAAATTATATTATTTTATAATCTACGTGTATATTTGTGTGCTCTGCCTATGCTGTACCCAAACTCCACAAACCAAAAATCCCCGAAGAAACCAGTGACCAATAATATCTATATATCATCCACAGTCATGGTAAATTCCTCAATATTGATTAATTAAATATTTTTTGTTGGACAACGCTGAGGGAAGACAGTAGATGAACTATCCACAACGGTCAGACAGTGTCCTTTTTATTCTTATAAATTTAATCTAAATCACAAAATCGTCATTTAAAACCACACGTTAGTCCATAACTCAACAGAGCCGAATTCACTTATCTTGATTCAGTGAAAATCGCATAACATGCATGTTTTGGGGTACTTCAACCCCTGTATCAAATGCTCGACAGGCTTTTCCATGGCTTGTTCGCTGCTCACATCTGCTACAAAACGCTGCCTACAGAGGCAGTTAATCATATAAAGGACTTACTTTCATATGATTGGCTATTAGCAACTGCCATTCAACTAAGAACCCACCAATGTGAATGTGAATTCCCACAAAACCAGGGAAACCCACTAGTGATTGGCGTCATGTCAGAATAAGCTAGTCCAATCGATCTCCTGATTTATACCCCCCGGATGCACAGATTGTAATAAGTAAATCCATCTCTGTTCACTCCATTGTAACTGAGACATGCGATCACCCCCACTAGGGTCCTGTTGAATGTGATCTATAACAGTCAAAAACAATTGGTCAAAAGAGTGGTGGTGAGTGAACCATAGGTGCTGAAAGCATTGAACCATAGGTGCTGAACCATAGGTGCTGAAAGCGTCTGTTGTCGTAACCTAGAGGCATGTTCGCCCAAACAAACTTTTATGGGGCGCATTGTACGACCCACATAAAGCATGGGGCAAGTTCTCTGTATAATGTAAACTACAAAGGTTGAAGTACACGAAGTCAACCAATGTCGTTGATATGTCCATCCCATCTTTAGATCATTCCACGTAGTGCCAGATAAAGTATTAGCACAATAAATACATTCATTACAAGGAAAATGACCACGAGACCTCAAATCAGGGTAAATCGGTCTATCCAAAAGGGTGGTAGATTTGATCAAAAGATCCCTCAGATTAGACCCTTATGTAAAAGCTAACCTTAATGGTTTATCAAAACAGGGATGCAAAGACAGCACAGGCCAATATTTCCTCAAAATGTTCATCACTTCTGAACTATGGCACATATATGGAAACACTCCCAACAACATATCCTCAGTCTGATTGTCAGGGTCTGTAGCTGGGGCATCAAGTAACCATTCACGATGAGTGCAACATGCGCGCCGATATGCACGAGACACAAACTTTAACTGGTAACCCCTAGATGTTAGTTGTAGTTTTAAAACACGTGCATGAAATCTAAACTCTGCTATAGATGAACAAAGCCGACGTATCCTCAGGAACTGACCTTACGGTAAACCCCTACAAAGGGGTTCCGGATGGAAACTCCGATAATCTAAAAGACTTGCGCTGAACAGGCTTCCAGCTCCAGGCTTCCAGGCTACCATATGCAGGCCCACCAGCAAAGTACATGTTGTCAAGCAACACACATATTTTTACGCTGGGTGGTAATTTATAAGAGGTCATTAACGTGTTATATGGCCACCAGTGTGTGTTAGTAAAACAATTGGCCCCGGTTAGGTGTATACTTGGGGCCCAATATTCAAAAGGCATTTACACAGTTTAAAGCCAAGTAAACCATGTAAATGTCTTAGCTGGGGATATTCGGCGGCACCTACACGGTTAGTGCCATTGAATATCCCCAGCTAAGTCCCCCTACATGCCCCGATGCTATGCAATTAGCATTGAGCATGTTGGGGGTGGTTCAGGCCAGAGCAGAGGTGGAGACTAGCGCTAACCATGCAGCAGCGATATTGGCTGCTGCCCAGTTAGCGACTGGCACCTTAAAAATAGGTGCTGATCGCTAACCGGGCAGCAGCCAATTTTGCTGCTGCATGGTTAGCTTCAGTGGCTACCGATTTTGGCGGCAATCACGGGATATTCAATGCCAGCACCTCGGCATTGAATATCTGGTTTGGAGCTAATAGCCCTATGAAGATCTGGGCAGTTCAATATCGGGCCCTGAGTGCCTAAAGTATGCAGCCACTTATAAAATTACCCCCTTAATGGCCATAGAATTTAACTGGAAAATTTTAACCAAATAATTATCTTTGCTTTTTTTTAATCCCCTTTACTTTTTTAAAATCCCCTTTACTTTTTTTTAAATTGTAGATATCACTGTGTAACTGGCAGATTCCACTTATGCCATCTAAAAATAAACTCACTCCAACACATTACACCAATACTAGCATCCCTTCATTGGTTACCAATACAAAGTAGGATAATATACAAAACAATAATAACCTCATTCAAAGCATTAAATGACATGGCTCCGACTACACTATGTAATCTAATATGCAAAGAAACACCTAAGCCTACCCACAGAAAAGAGCAATTAAATAAACTAAAGATTCCGAAGGACTTCATAAAAGCACATAAATTAACCAACAATAGAGCTTTCTCTCACATAGCTCCAACTATCTGGAATTCCCTACCAGAGGATCTACGATCACTAACGGAGATCATGGAATTCCGCAAAAAATTAAAAACGTATCTATTCACCAAACACTACAACACCATGGAAAACCTTGCACTCAACTTAGATAAAGGCTAAACAGATAACTAACCACATAAAGCACTAACCTCCCACCTAAATGGACAACACACTTACCGCAAACGAAATGACTATCCAACTCTCTTATGCCCTAATACCTCCTCATGTATATAGTTGTATCTGTTATGTACTGTCTTATGTATATAGAAACTACATTTTGTTAGTTAATTGTTTTAACACAGTTCCAGTTTAAAATCACTGTTTAGTTCCTAGACTTAACTTCTAATTTATGATATTTTAAGATGTTCTATGTATAATTAAGATGTTCCATGTAAAACAAACTTCGCTTTGTTAATTGTTGTTATTTGTACACCGCAACTGATCTATGGAAGATGCGGTATAAAAATGAGTGTTAAATAAATAAATAAATAAATAAATCTTCTGAATAGGCATTCTTGTTCAACGATTTTATACGTGATGTTGCTCATTCTTCTTTTTCAGTCTCTGTATACAGCCAGTTCTTATCAAGAACGGAAGAACACTCATAGTGGTGAGCTTTAGCACTTTAATTTGAATGTCCTGTACCCAGTAAATCAATCTGCACATGAATCTTCAGCCTTGACAAGCTACATAGTAGAAGTTCAGTTGTAGGAAACATTAAAACTTTCGATTTCCTTCCTACTTACACAGCGAGCGTGCAACTTGTTTTGGAGAAGGCTTATAAAATGATGCCATGATGTGGGAATGCGTGGTTTATTAATAATCATTTCTGAGGAAAACAATTATTCACAAAAGTTGGAACTGGAGTGCTTTACAACCTTTCTAACAATAGTAATTAAGATAAGTCATTAAAAGGAAAGATAGATGTAGATACAGATTTATACATACATTTTTGGTCTTTCATGCAATTTCACAAAATGAATACAGTTGTAAATAGTTTAAATAGCAGTGTGCACCTCCGTTCCTAATTCCTTTTGATTTCCAGAAGCAGTGGAAAAGACTGCACAGCCTGCAGGGCCCCTTTCTACTGATTCTTTTGCAGATGATGAATGGTCCAACGTGGAGCTGGAAAATATCAAATGCTTCATGTTCTGAGTGGTGGAAAAATAAATAGCCCCCCAGCTGTATGCTCTGCTAGCTGATCTAGGTACGGAACATGTCTGCTGTGATATCCTTCTTTAAAGGTCAGTGTTTATGACGTTAAATAAACTGATCTATGATCAGTGACTGTGTCTCCAGTCTAACCTCCCTGTGGGAGAAACATGAGGAAAAAGGGGTCAATGCAACAGTTTCAAACCACTCGGCTATGCTGTGTTGATACCTGTTTTGGCAGAAACTGATAAGTTCTTCATTCATGGCAACATCCTGGGTATTCTAGATTCTTTGGGCCCGATATTGATTGGCGATGGCTAGCTGTTCTAAAGTGACTAGTCATCGCTGCTGAATCCTAGACCCTGATATTCAATGCCTGGGTCATATCCGGCCACCGGCATTGAATATCCAGCTCAGCCGAATACTGGCAGAGCTAATCAGGCAGCAGCAATATTCAACTGCTGCTTGATTAACTTTGGCGGCAATAGTTAGGAGAATCTTTACGCTGCCCGGTTATCCCCAGGTGCTGCCCTTGCTCTGTCCCTGGAATCATCCGATGCCAGCTGGCTGGCTTAGGGATGCCCAACTGCAGCAACTGCAGATATTCAGCACCACTAATCACATTAGTGCCGCTGAATATCCCGATCGGCGCGACTAACATGGTTAGCAGGTCTGTTAAGCATGTTAATCGCTTTAAATATTGGGCCCTTTGAATCTGTTTGAAGCAATGCCTCATTTCTGTTGTTTTTTCTTTAAATCCTAACTGTTATTGATCATGGGCTACTTATGGCTGTTGATCCAGAAGAGTGGAGGAGTAGCCTAGTGGTTAGAACACTGGCTTGGTAACCAAGAGACCAGAATTCAATTCCCACTAGTATTCCTTGTGGCCTTGGACAAGTCACTTAACCCTCCATTGCCTCAGAAGAAAGGACTGCAATCTACTTCTGGTCACACTGCCAAGAAAACCCAGGAGCTGCTGAGTCAGCATTGACTTGAAGGCACACACTGCACTGCTGATCTGGACAAATAGCTAGAAATTTGCTCTGTGGCTCCCAAGACTCACTTTGATCAGTTCCAGGTCCAGTTCAAACTGAAATCATGGAAAAACAAATTTTGTACGTGATTCTGCTCTTGTAATTTTAAGTGTGCTCGATCCAGTGCTTCCATACTTTCCATGTCATATCAGAACTGTAGGGGAAGTTCATGTTGGAAAGTTCATGTAGGAGTAGGAGAAGGGTGGAATTAAGGAGAAAAGTGCAGCAGAAAAAAACAAAGAAAAAGGATAAAGTCAGAGAACAAATATTGACTGCACTGGCCGTACTGACCAAGTGACTCTGTGGTATGTGCCATGCACTAGAAAAGCACAAAGGTGGTTGGGAGACGATTTAAGTGTGGATGCAAGAAAAATGCATATGTATCATATATGATCAAGAGCACCCAATTTGTTAAAATAGGAAGTACAAGTGCTCCTGTATATCCAAAAGTGGATGGGATTGAAAAAGTGAGCTTTATAATAACAAGCAGTAAGAGAAAATACAGAGGTGCACTCTAATGCTAAATAAATAGGGATGTTCTACGAAACGCAACATGTTCCTGTTTGGCTAATAGGAGGACTGTTGATAACATTATTGAATAATAATGACTTACAACATTTACAAAGAGAGAAAAAAGTGGAACAAAGTAGTTAATAGGAGGATGGAATGTTACAGAAATTACAATATATTATTTTAACAGATTAAAATCATCGGCCTATTTGCTTTCTTGGCCACAGTTGCATATTGGGCAGAGGGTTTCAACATATCATCTACAACAATGCCTAAATCCTTTTTCTGGGTGTTTGTTCCTAAGGTGGTACCTTGCATCATGCAACTGTAGTTTGGGTTGTTCTTCCCTAAGTGCATAACTTTGCACTAGTCAACATTAAATTTCATCTGCTATTTGGACATGCAGTCTTCAAATTTATTATGAACCTCTTGCAATTTTTCACAATCTTCTTGTGTTTTAGCAATTTTGAATAATTTTGTGTCATCTGCAAATTTGATCACCTCACTCATTATTCCCATTTCCAGGGCATTTATGAATATGTTAAAAAGCAGCGGACCCAGCACAGATTTCTTGGGTACTCCATTATTCACCTTTCTCCACTGAGAAAAATTGGCCATTTAGCCCTACTCTCTGCTTTCTTTTATCTAGTTCCTGATCCACAAAAGTACACTGCCTTCTATCCCATGACTTTTTAATTTTGCCAAGAGTCTCTCATTAGGGACCTTGTCAAAGGCTTTCTGAAAATCCAGATACACTATGGCCCCGATTCCATAAGGCAGATAGCGGAGCAACACGTCCTGCTGGGACGTGCTACCCCGCTATCCACCTTGCCAGTTTTCTTCCTCCATCCCCCACTGCATGCACAGAGCTGCTGTGCATGCAGTGGGGGATGGGGACTTCCTGGGGCAGAGAGTGGGAGGGATGTGGGCGGGACTGACCCCAGACATACAGGGCTGATTTGCCCTGACGATCCTTGCCCCCCCCCCCCCCGGAGTTCACCAATACTCCTCAAGTATTTTGTAATCTAAACAATTTTGAATTCGTTGATGGGAGGAGTTTTTTCAGCCTATGATGTGGAGCTGTTTGTTCCCCTATGGCTTTGAGTAGCCATATAGAGGGAGGTTAAGTTATCTGAGGCTTTTCTCTTACCCATTGTTTAGTCTGTTTGTCTACCCACTACTGAGTCTCTGCTATTTGTTTGCAGTTGGGATTAAGTTCATGGTAAGTGGTTTATATACATTAAAAATCTGTTTTTGAATTATATCTTGGGAGAAAGGTTTTTGGTCTGTGGGTGTGAGGAGTAGGATTAAAGAATATGCATGAGATAAATTTGAATACAATGGGATCATTGCATTCAAATGTATGTCATGCATATTCATTAGGGGTATAAATCTGATTGGTATGCGACCCTCCAGGACTGGAGTTAGAGACCCCTGGTTGTAATACATCTTCCCGGTATATCGACATTTCTTTCAATTCTTCCAATACATCACCTTTAAATACCATTTCAGGCATGGGTAACTTCCCTACATCTTCTTCAGTAGAGACCAAAGCAAATAATTCATTCAGTCTCTCCGCTATGCCTTTGTCCTCCCTTAGCGCTCCTTTTACCCCTCTATTCTCTCTCACAGGTTTTTATTATGAATATACCTGAAGAAGTTTTTATTATGCGTTTTTGCTTCTTTGCTCTTTGTCTGCCTTATTAATGCCTTGCATCTAACTTGCCAGTGCTTATGTTGTTTCCCATTTTTGTCATTTGGCTCCTTTTTCCATCTCCTGAAAGATGCTTTTTTGAGTACAACAGCCTCTCTGAATTCACCTTTAAACCATTCTGGTTGTTTTTTGGCCTTTCTTCTACTTTTCTTAAAGTGTGGAATACATATGGTCTGGGCTTCCCAGAGATTTTTATGCAACTCCCATGGTTGATGTAAACCTTTAACCTTTGCAGCTGCTACTTTTAGCTTTTTCTTAACTATTTTCATCATTATATTATAATCTCCCTTTTGAAAGTTAAAAGGTACTACTGTGGAATCTTTTGACTCTGTCTGCTTTGTACTTAAAGGCATCTGAGTTACTTTTATCTTAATTGTAAGCTCTCTATCAGGATGCCCATACTTCCCTCTTTTGCTAGTATCCTTCAAGGATACATCCTTTGGAACCATGTGCTCTTGGTCGACTGCCAGCTTTCCCCTATTATCTAGTTTAAAAGCTGCTTTATCTTCTTTTTAAAGATTAATTCCAGCAGCCTGGTTCCATCCCAGTTAAGGTGAAGCCCATCCTTTTAGAAAAGTCTCCCTTCCTTCCCCAGAATGTTGCCCATTTCCTAACAAATCCCAAACCCTCTTCCTTGCACCATCGTCTCATCCATGCATTGAGACTCCAGAGCTCTGCCTGCCTTTTGGGTCCTGTGCATGGAATGGGAAGCATTTCAGAGAATCCTACCCTGGAGGTTCTGGATTTCAACTTCCTACCTAAAAGCCTAACTTTTGGCCTTCAAACCCTCTCTCTCACACTTTACTATGTCATTGGTATCAACATGTACCAAGACAGCAGGCTTCTTCCCAGCACTGTCTAAAACCTTGTCTAGGTGGCATGTGAGGTTCGCCACCTTCACACTATGCAGGCATGTTACCAGGTGATCCTCATGTCTACCAGTCACCCAGCTATCTACAAGGTTTATGTTTATGTTTATTGTATTTGATAAAAAACGCCTTTCCAAAATAACCAAGGCGGTGTACAATAAAATTCAATAAAAGAGGCTGGAAGCCAATAAAAAGGAAAGGAAAGTACAATATCATGATAGGATAGGAAAGAAAAGAAGGAGGACAGGACAAGACAAGACAAGAGAAGGAAAGCATGATAGGGATTAAGAGGAGGGGGAGAGAGGGATCACACGAAAGGGGAAGGAACATCGAATGCCAGGGAAAACAGATGGGTCTTTAAGTTTTGCTTGAAAGTGGTATATTGGGGGTCCAGACGGAGGGAGGGGGGAAGAGCGTTCCAGAGGGCGGGACCGGCAAAAAAGAAGGCAGAGGTACGGGTGGACTGCAGGTGAGCGCGCGAGGGAGAGGGGAGGGTGAGGCGGTTGAGGTGAAAAGAACGTGGTGTGTGTCTGGGGGAATGAAAAAAAATGAGATCTGTTAAGTATTGCGGAGTGCTGGTATGAAAAGCTTTGTGTACAAGGGTCAACAATTTAAAAGTGGCACGGAAGGGAACAGGCAACCAGTGTAGATGAAATAATACAGGGGTGATATGATCTCTAGGGGAGGAATGTGTAATGAGGCGTGCTGCAGTATTTTGGATCCGTTGGAGACGGGATAACTGATATTTAGGGAGACCAATGAAAAGTGAATTGGAGAAATCTACTCTGGACATAACTAGGGAGAGTACCAGGGTGGTAAGGGCCGGAGGAGAAAGGAAAGGACGGATGGAACGGATTTGACGGAGAAAAAAAAAAGGATGTTTTGGTGACATGGGATATGTGGGTGTCGAAAGATAAATCGGAGTCAAAGTGCACACCAAGGTAACGGAAAGTTGAAACCAAGGGAATGGGAGTGCCGGAAAAAGAGGGAGCTATAGAAGGGGGTGAACTGCCGTGAGAGAACCAGATGGCGATAGTCTTAGTGAGATTTAAGTGAAGACAGGTTGTGCAGTTAACATGCATTTTTAAGGCACAGTAAGTGCAAGGCCTCAGTAGCAGATGTCAGGATGTGACCAATTGGTTCCCAATAGTTAACATACTAATGTGTGGCACTAACATGTGGCGTGAGGTATCGTTAAGTGCACCTGCACTACAGTAATTGCCACATTGCAACTGATCAAGCAGTAAACGCCCTCCCACTACAGCAATCTGCTCACTATATCCAACCTGCGATCTCCATGCTCCACCCCTAACCCTCCCATTCTCTGCCCTAGCACACTGGCCAATTAATGTGAGTCTTAGTGATCACTTGCCAGCATGCCCACATATTAGGTATCACCGCGGACAGTAAGCACGTGCTAAAATGCATGTTGACCACTTAGCGGGCTTTGGTAAAAGACTCTTATGTTTTTGTGTTTCTGTATCAATGAGAAACTGCTACACTTTCCTTTTCTTATTGGAAGGAAAATGTATGGCAACGAACCAGAAAACTACTGGGATTTCCAGTCATTTGCTGAGATTAAGCAGCTTTTCAAAGCTCCTGAATGTCCTAAACAGGACTTGTTAAAGTGCCTTTTTTGTGTTCATATGTTTTCTGTTAACAAGCATTTTTCAGCTCTCAGTTGTGTGTGAATAGTTCATAGCAGCCTTTCTGGTTTTTTTGTTTTGTTTTGTTTTGTTTTGATTTGCTGCTTTTTTTTTTGCTGCTAACTATGGCATTATTAAAATTTCAATATACAACTAGTGCAGTGTGGTAAGCAGAAGAATTCCACTCTAATTCCACTGAAGAAAAGAAAACAAGCCACAGTTGATGCCTGGTTATTGAACATTTCAAATTAGCTTTGGAGGGAAGGCTGCCCCTCACATTTGCTGTGGTAACTGAGTTTAGCTTAATGAAATGAATATAGATTTTAAAAGCTTGTCTAATATGTTTTAGGAAGTCCAATAAAATGGTAATTGCCTGTAATTTTATGTTTTTTTCCCCCTAATCTCTTTGACAAATTCATTTATGATAACTAAAGTAGTTTTCTAAAAGCCCTCACGGGCAACATTTAATTACCTTTTCTCACAGTGGAGTGTAAATCATTGTTTCTAGAAAAGAAAAGAAATTTCCTTTGACATTATCTTGTGAAAACTTTAATTAGAATAAAATGTATAAAATCAGTATGTGAAGTAGTGCATGCTGCAGAACTCTTGCTGTATGTAGTATTTATTTATTTATTATTTCACAGGTTTTTTTATACCGCTTTATCATTTCAGTCAAAGCGATTTACATTGTAACTTAAACTTGATAATGTACATTAAACAGGGACATTGATAACTTGGATTTTTCTGAGGCAATGGAGGGTTAAGTGACTTGCCCAAGGCTACAAGGAGTGCTAGTGGGAATCGAGCCATGGTCTCTTGGTTCCCAAGCCACTGCTCTATTAGGCAAAAAAAAATCCTTACTTAAAAGCTCATATACTGTATAGCCATGAAACATAAATAATATTCTTCATGTTCTTTGGCGATCAAATTTTCATGCTAACATAAAAGAAATGCTTGTCTCTGAGGATGTACTTGTAATTCAGGGTTTGTTCAAAGAATTCAAATTGTTAATGATGCTAAATAAGACATAGCATGAAAAACAATATAACTTGCAATTATTTTATAATTGGTGCTCAGATGAAAGAAAATTAATCCATAATATGGTATCCCTCTAATAGTCTATATGCTAATCAGATACAGAAGTTTCATAATAAAAAGCACTTATACAAACAGCAAGTTTTCATGTTTCATAGTGATAGCGACTCACTCATTACCAGTGAGGAAAATGAAATGTAATAGATTTATGCAGGGGAATAGGGTTTATCAACTCACTCCAGCTATTTTCAGAATTGGCTGAGTCATTTCTGATTTTTCCGTTATTCTATTTAAGGACTTGTAGCTCAGTGATAATGAGCTCTGTTTTCTCAAGAGTAGGACCATACCAAGGGCCATGCACACAGTGTGGCCGCAGAGGGCGCCAAGTATGGAAGGGATGCTGATGTTATCATTTGGCTTCCAGGAAGCTGAACGAGAACAAGTTCTTGCCCCTGGCTGGAGGTAGGGGGCACTATATTTGTGATCTGCACAGGGTACATTTATAACTTGATATGCTACCACAAGAGGTATGAGTTTGGGGATTTTCCATAAGGGGCAGTTTTCTTTAGGGATGTGCATTTGTTTGAAACACCATAAGAAATGTCAATGACAGTTCTCATGTCATTTCATATCGTTTACAATTTAAAATGACAAGAAAAAACATGAAATTTTGGAGTTTTTCCTACATTGTTATTAATACACAGCATTGCCCAATTATGAGTCTATTGTCTTCCAGTATGCACTATTGAGTGATAGTGTGCACTGTTAATGAAATGAAAATTTTAAAAATTAAAAAGAAGATGACACAGGAAACTAAATAAAAATAACTTTTGTCTGCAAACCCCTAGTTTTCTTTCAAATGTTCTCTACTAGGACAAATGCTTATATTGAACACTTCTAACTAAGTGCTATGCACCAATTTTCAAATTAAAAGTATGCATACTCTGTCAGGGTAACATTATCCAACTAACTTAACCAGATAACTTTAACCAGATGTTCAGTAGAGTTAACTAGATTATTTAGTCAGTTAAAATTATCCAGATAAGCTTATCTGGATAGATGCTCGAGGCCGCGGGCCGGGTCCCGTGGCCGTCAGTAACCTGGGCCCGGGCCCGGCCTCGGCCTCCAGCACTTGACGGGGGGGGGGGGGGGTGTGTGAGTGGAGGCTGTGCGCGGCCTTTTTAATCGCTCCGCCGCGCTGCCGGCGCGAAGTCATCGGCCCGCCGGGACGGGGGGGGCGGAGCAGTGTCCGCGAGGAGCCGCGTGGCCGTCTCCTTCTCGCCGCGGCTCCTCGGGAAGCGGACACGTTCCCGCCCGCCCGCCCCTTTTGGAGGAGGTTTGGGGATGTTGCAGCTGGTGGGGTGTGGGGTACAGAGCCAGCGCTCGCAGGAGCGGCGCGGGCTTGAACAGGTTTACGAGCAGTGGGGGCGAAGTGCTCCTCGGGGTGGGGCGAGACAGCCCGGTTGGGGGTCTCGGCCCGGTAGCGGGGGGGGGTGGGGGTATGGCGAGGCAGGCGGTGGGGTTTGGGGGGGATGAGGATGCTCCGCCTTGCTACTAAGATGGCGGGTGGGGGGGCATCCTCCGGCAAAGGGGTGTGGGGCTGGGTTATGTTCAATTGTTTTATATTCAGGCCCGTGTTGGGTCGGTTGTTACAGGTTGTAAATAAAGCTGCGACCAAAAGTTTGTACCAAAATACAGTTGTTGGTGAATTTGTTGGGGGGGGGGGGAACATTATTGGGGGTGCTAAGTCTGGGGAAGGAGGCGAGGAGGGCTTCCGGGATACCAGAGTTACTTTAGGTTAGCTATCTGCATAGCCTGATTTACTCAATTAAGTTCAAAGAGACAGTGCTGAATATCAGTGCTATCCAGGTTAACCTAAACCACAACTTTAGCTCACCTCTAACTGCACCCTGAGATATCTGGCTGGGCAAAATTGATTCACATAATTCTTGACATTCCAGGATAAATCCTTTGACTAGTGCTTTCTTAGGGCATGTTTACTAAGATGTGTTAAGTTTCAGCATCTTAAAGGAGACGTGGTGCTGTGGTGCCTGAATGCGGAGAGCAGAGCGTGAGGTGCAGGCATTGAATGGGACAATCTCCGACGACTGCCAGGACCCTATAAGAGTGGGTACCAGAGTGAACTCTGTGGGAGACCTGGTGCTGTGGTGCCTGAACGCAGAGACAAGAGTGAGGAGCAGGCATTGCACTGGACAATCTCTGATGACTGCCAGGACCCTATAAGAGTGGGTGCCAGAGTGAGCTCTGTGGGAGATGTGGTGCTGTGGTGCATGAACGTGGAGAGCAGGTGCTGCACAGGACAACCTCTGACAACTACCAGGACTATATAAGAGCAGGTTTTTTGCAAGGCGCACAGCCTTTGGTGCGCGGCATTTGGCATGCTCAAAGGGGTTTGCAACAAGGGGCTTGTTTAGACTCTCGTGTGTCCTTTTGGTGCACTGAAGGTGCAGCGGATCATCTATTTGAGATTCTGTTTGTGGTGCTCATGGGGAAATTTAAAAAAAAAAAGTCAGATGGCGCAGATAGAGTCGCGTGTGGCCCAATGAACGAACATCTCCCCAAGGAAGTGGGGGCTCCTGGACCAGGTACTGCTTCCTCATTATCTTCTCAGTTGGGAGCATCTTTAAGCTCCCTGGACCGCACTTCACCCCTCACCCAACAATGCTTACACCATCCATAGCTGCTACCAGTGGATTACCCTTACAACAGAGTACTCCTCAGTCATCTAATGTGGAGTAAAAGCCTGTGGTCTGGTCCCCCCCCCCCCCAGGAATGGAAGAAATAGGGTACATGGATACTCAGGTTTCTATAGCAGATGTATGGAAAGTTGTTTCACACATTGAGAGGACCTTGGTATCCACAGTTTCCCAACTGTGCCACTTTATACAAGAAACGGGGGTATGAATGAGTGTGATAGAAGAAAGGGTGGAAATTCTTTCTAAGTCAGTTTCTAAAATTGAATCACAGTTTGCCTCCCTTCAGTCTGAAATGTCCTCTAATGCTAAGGATAGTTTGCTATTGCACCGTAGGATAGAATCGTATGATAATATGCTTAGGATAAAAAATATTAGATTTTTAAATTTTCTTTGTCATAGATTGTTGGCTGGAGAAATATTACTTTGTAAATATTTTAAAGAAGTGTTATGTTTACCTAATGCTGATTCTATTGTTCTATCCAAGTGGTTTTACCTTACTGCAGGACGATTGTCTGAAGAACCTTCAGGAGGTTTTGATGTATTACAATTACCTACTGATATTGATCTTACTCTGTTTCTGGAGGAGTCTCACGACAACATACCCTCCAGATCTCCTTTGGTGGTGTCTTTTATTTCTGAACAGGAGAAAGCATCAGTTATGAGGAGTTACTTTAAAGCTAAGGATGTTCCCTTTTGTGGGGCTAAGGTTATGCTATTTCTGGATGCCTCCAGGGCCACTCAGTTAAAGAGAAGGGCTTTCTTGACTCTCAAGCCTAGGGTGTTGGCTTCTTTTTTCCTTCGCTATCTGTGTAAATGCCTTGTCTCACTACAAGGGAATAAGTATGTTTCTTGATCCTATGCATTTGGAGGCATTAGTAGCAGAAATGGAGGGGCCAGCTTCTATCGAGTAAATTAGGTGATATTTTGGGATGGGCAAAGTAGAGTGTTTCTTTACTATGGTATATTTGTTTTTTTCTGGGTTGAGTTGACTGCTTCCTCCCCAAGGTGTGGGTTATACTGTACGTTTTTGTTTTTGGAATGTCTTGTAATTTATTTCTTCTGGTTTCTTTTACAAGTTTCTTGATTGCATATTTTGTAACACATATTGAAATTCCAATAAAATAAAATAAGGTTCAGCATTTTAGCATGTGTTAAGTTACAACTATTAGTGTAGGAGGTGAAATGGACCTGCGCTGCTGGGGGCATGCCTGGCAGTTACTACAGTGAGAAGCATCTCACTGCACTAAAGCTGCAATCACAGTTGGTGTGGGTGTAGTTAACACCATTCATTGAGGTGGTTAAGTGCACTGGTGCTAACTGCAACACTGATGATTAGTATTCTTTAATGATGGAACCAGGGGTGCACAAACTTAAGGGCATGTTTACTAATGTTTGGCATACGGTAAGACCATTTCCATGCACTAAATGCTGCCACAGCCCATTATATTTCTATGGCTGCATCAGTACGTAGCTCACGATAACATCCATTATCACATGCTAAGTTTTAGGAAATATACCCCTTAGAGGCTAGAGAAACAGAGCTCTTTTTCTACAAGAAAATGTGCATGGGATTCACTGAACTGTATGTCAGCAAAAGGGAGCAGTGAAGTATGATGCTATCAGGGTAAGGGTGATTGTGGATCACTCTTACTGCTTTTTAATCATGAGGCTATTAGGTAAGCAAGGAGAGTCTTTGGGGTGAGATGACCAATTCTTCTGGGACCCCTCCAAATGAGGAGTGAATCTCTTTGGCCTCCATCCAAATAGTGCTTAAGTTCCCGAGATAGTGGAAGCTTGAGAGCATGTTTTAGTGGATGTGGAGTTTGGAGGACATGGGATTGTATTTTGGTAGACAAAGCCTACTCTAGGGGCTGTTGTGATGACTATAAATATATCAGCAAAGAAAGCAAAGCAAAGAAAACCGACCACATCACCCCAATTCTGAAGGACCTACACATACTTCCACTCGAAGCAAGGACTAAATACAAATCCATCCTACTCACCCACCAAACACAGAACACCCAGCTTCGCACCCTGCTGTCTCATCCAGTACACGGCAAAACTACTAGACAAGCCTCCAACAACTCCCTCACCGTCCCTCACATAAGAACTAAATGCTCTCAACGGATATGCAATCGAGCCTTCGAACTCTATGCTCCATCCCTATGGAACTCTCTACCGAACCATCTCAGAAACAATGCCGATCCACTATCCTTCAGAAAACAGCTAAAAAACACCTTATTCCATGAATACTTCAATACGACTCCCACCAAAAAGTGCACCAACATCTGATCTGCCCACTGTGATCCACTGATCCAAAACTGCACTAACCTGTCCATGTCCTAAGTCCGTCTCATATCAAAATCATCAATGTTGTCTCCCTGGTGATGGTCCCACCCTTTTTACGTAATTTCCCCTCCCTTGTATGTAACGCCACTTTGACCCGGTGAAAAGCGGGATATAAATACAGTTAAATAAATAAATAAATAAATAAATAAAATAAATCAGGAGGGGTAAGAGAATTCTGTGCTTAGTACCATGGGAGGGCAATTCAAAGGGCTTGCAATCTTTTAACATGGTGGCCCCAGTATACTATCAAAGTTATCCTCGCCTGGTAGTATTCTTGGCTGAAAGCTAGCTGCCCCACTAATAGTTGAAAGTATCTAGAGTATATTTACATGCACTGCCCCTATTGTATTCCAATTTATCTCATGAAAATTCATTAGGGATATCCTGAAAACCTGACTGGTTTGGTACCCTGCAGGACCAGGAGTTGGAGACCCCTGACCTAGAGTTTTGGGTAAGGGTTACTTTTTCTTTGCTCATTTATTTATTTGCATTCTCTTATATACCACACTATTCTGCATCAGTGCAGTTTACATTGAACGAACTGAAATTACATTGAACAGGGCATTATAACTTGGAGATAACTATTTTACAGGGAACATGGAGGGTTAAGTGGCTTGCCCAAGACCACAAGGAGCACCTGTGGGACTAGAAACCCCAGTCCTTCCAGCCCAAGGTTGCTGTCCTTTAGTGGGGATTTGAACCCCTGACCTTCCAGCCTGAAGTACCTTGCCCCAACCACTAGGCCACTCCTCTACTCATGTGCTCATATGCAAGGCCTAAGGAAGTAGCCAAATACTTTTTAAACGGTATAACTAGTTAAGAGTGGCTGTAAATCCATTTAATAATCTAACCCCAACAACTTAGAACTATATACCATATAGCGTAGTAAAGAATACAGGTCTCAGCAAAATCTTACAGCACTAAACAAGGGTATAAACCCATTGACCGTGCTACTTATCACATCAATGACCTGTTTCTATACGCAAATGGTTTTTTAACTTGTATACTTCTATAAAAATCCGCTAAAGAACTTCCTCAGCTCATTATCTTCTTAACATCCAAGATCATTCTCATGAAAGCTGAAGAGATGGATTATTAGCGTATACTCAATAGTAGCCAAAAATAACTGGAATGTAGTCAATTCCTCAGTCAATCTTCCAGCTCAAAAAACATATCAAACTCTGTGTCAGCTCAGTACACTGTCCAATGATAAAAATCAATAACATTCATCTGAGCTGAAAAAACACTTAGCTTAGCGAAGAGCTGAAAAGTGGCTGGATTGCAGTCAATTCCACGAGTGATTCTGCTGTTAGAAAATCTCCACAAAAACGGCCTGGCAATATCCAGAGTTTGGAGAAGGATAGGATGAATAGCCATTTCTTAGGATAGCTCTTGGATTTATTTGGGGTAATTTTTTTTTGCTCAGCAGGATTTGCTGGGTTGTTGGTGATCAGTGGCATTATGTTATATGTGTTATTGTTTTAGTGCCATTATTGTTGTTTTGTATTCCATTTATTGATGTAGAGACCTCTAGTGACCTTACCAATTATAGAAGTATCCTTTTATGTCACACTCAATAATTTCTAGAATCCAGAAGGTTCTCTTTTCTAGTGTGATAATGGTAGGAGGAGTCTTCTAAATGGAGGGAAAACTAACTACAACATACAAAGTACAAATAATATAGCCCAAAGGCAGTTGCTAAGCCATCATATCATCACATGATTTTTGTGCTTTGACTGGCTAAGCCAAGGCACTACTATTAACTAAATTCACCAGGGACCCAGATGCAGATGGAGGCCTTTGGAGAAAGGAGAAGCAAAGTGTTTTCAGATCCTGGTGGATAAGTACAAAGTTTAAGAAGACAACCCTAGGAGTTGGATCCAGGTTTGCCAGGGTTATACTGAAGAATTGCTGCTGCCTCAACCTGCTTCCAACCTCCAGCAATGTAGAAGTATCTTATGGGTGTTTAGGGAAGACTGGATTGCCCATTGCTCATGACAATGCCAGCCAGTGGAAAAGAGTTCCTCAGCCTAAGTGCGAGAACAAGGTGAACTCCACTATTTACTATTCTATTCTCTGCATCTTTAACAACTTTTCACTTCTTAAATCCATTTTAAAACTTTAAGTAAACATCATGGGGTGTATTTTAGAATCCTTATTCATGAGTTGAACCTCTAAAAATGGGCACTTAGACATGCAAATCATGGAAACATCTCCGGAGCCATTTTAGAAGCCAGGTATAGAAATGTCCCCAATGTGAGAATGTCCATGAAGGCATGGTGGAGACATGGCCTGGGCAGAGCAAGGACGTTGCATATTGTTGTATTATTTCAGAATAACACAAGTATGTCTGGCCCTAGTTGGTGAGATGTCCATTCCTATCCCTGTTCCTGACCATGAATAACGTGAAAAAGGTGTTTTTTTCATGCATGTAATCTTCCAGGGGAAAATGCAAATGCACTTACATTGCCATAATCCAAACTATTACTGGCCCACTGCTGCAAGTCTGAGTATCTGCAATGGCAGGCCAGGACATGGAAGTCTCATAGCATAGTCATCCCTCTTCTGAAATACCCCTGCCGGCATGTTCAAGTACCCAGTTCTGAGGCTGTACAATTCAGGGACATCCACATTTGTGAAATGGCCTATAGCAGTGTATATATCAAGCCTTGTAACCTGCAAGGGGGCCCTCATCCATAACTAGTTACATGGATGTTCATTTTTCAGGCTGGAAATGGGGAAATTCAGAAGAAATTTATATGTGCCTCCCTTCACTGCTGCCACTCCCCCCCAATTTTTTTATGTTCTCCTCTGGATACTCCAAATTCTAACTAGACGTCTCTTCTGAAATGCCACTTTAAGTGTTCAGAAGAAAACATGGACTGGACGTGGGAGAAAGTGGAAAGAGAAATCCTACAAGCTAACGACTTTCCAACCTTAGTTGGTTCTGTCCCAAAACTCCTTATACCACGAGTAGCAATCCTAATCAAGACAATGCTTCCTATTATGAATTAGGTGTCCTGAGTCTCCCCATCAAAAATCTATATGTACCACATACCATGGGCACTACATTGAAATTGTATTTGTGTTGCATAATTCTTTTCCATGCTTGATGTGCATTGCTTTGAATGATTTTGTAAACCAGGGATACAATATTAAAACTCTAAATAATAAGGAAAACAACCTGCAAAATTGCTAAATAACATGTGCTGTTTGCCAAATAGCAGCATTATTTGCCAGTTTTGCAGAATATTTTAGTTTTTATAGCTTTGTAATTAGGTACGTATAGAACCTCCCTCCATGATCCCCTAATCCACTGCTTTGACCACCTTTTCTCTAAGTATGCTTGAAGGAATGTACCTTTTTCCCCTCTTTCCTATATAAATTGTAGTTCCTTTTCCTTTCCTTATGCTCTTGTAATGTTGTAAACTACCCCAATGTTATGGGGGCAGTATATCAAGTGCCTGAATAAACATAAACATAAACTCTGAACAGACTTTAAATAAATTTAAACACATATCAAATCTTAACTTGCATAAGCTGGAGGGCATATGTCAGCCTGAAGTGTGGCAGCCTCCTGAGACCACATTTGGAATGGTTTAATATGCCCTTAAATAGGAATAATCTATTCCTTTTTGTAGGTGGCATGTAAAGTTATAGTCTACCCTTTTCACAGAGCTCTACCTCTGAGTTCCTTTCAGATGGCACATGAAGAATCTAATTTGTCTCACTATTACGCTTCTCAGTGGGACTGGGTTTTTACATTCCTATTCAGAGCTCTATTTACTAATATTTTTTTCTCACAGATTAAAAAAAAACAAAACCAGAAAAAATGGCTTACTAAATTGGGTCATTAGTTACCATTTTTATTCCATCTCTTTGATTCCTCTGAAAGCTTTTCTAGATAAAATTATGTCGCCAGTTAAGGGCTAGAGTTACTAATTCGCACTATCGCTTTAGCACACACTAACGCCATTAATACTCTTTATTTACTGTAGGACCTTTTTATGCAATGGGACTTAGGGCCCCTTTTACTAAAGGCCAAAATGATTGCCAATTAACACCCCAAGCAACCTCCACATCAGCTGTTGGGGACATGACCAGTATGTTCCCAGACGTTAACACATAATTGGCCACTTGAACTTGTGCTCCGCTAAGGCAGGTTCACTTAAGAACTTGTATAGAGGAGTCGTGATTGAAATCCATGCTAAAAGCTGTGTTGCTCCTGAGCGCATGGCAATTGCCTTGGCACTAGCAGTAATTTGCTCTCCACACCCATCCCCCCCATTTCCCACCCCATCCCGCATGCAGTGGCAGACGCCCTCGCACATTAGTGTCTCCCACTGCCAGTTTCTGTGTGTTAAAATGCACGTTAACCAACTAATAGGCTTTAGTAAAAGAGAGCCCTTTTATTAAAGGGTACTATGGTGTTGCACCTAACACTCCAATAATGCTCAAATCATAACATTAACTGTTGAGGGCATGAAAAGCATGTGCATCCTGCCCTAATGCAGAACGAAACTAGCATGGATGCACTTATCTCCATCTATGGAAGAGGTGTTGAATACAAGACACTCGCTCTGCCCATTCTCTGCCTTAACCTGCCTACTTGCAACCTTAATGTGCCATGGACAGTTAACATCAAAATCCAGCCATGCTACTGTCATGGCCTAACACTAATAGTTAATGCATGTTCCAGTGTGCCTATAGTCCAAAAACAACAAGAGCACAAGGTACTCGCTAACGTCCAAGGGCACACTAAGAAGCGAGTTACTCAAAAATGAATTTTATTAAGATCACAATGGTCAGAAAAGGATAAAACAACACCAACAGAACCCAATGCGAGCCATGTTTCGGCAGAGCCGTCATCATGGGTCGGAACACTGTGTATTGAAACCTACATAAAAAAGATACAACACAATTAACAAATAAATTAAAATGATAAATAAACCAAGTATTCTAAAACTGAAAAGGCAGATGTCTAAAACACCATAAATAACCAACATATTTTACATGTAAATAATCACATTAAAAAACAAATTTCTTTAAAACAAATTAATGTTAACTTGATCATAAACAAATTAAAACAGACCCAATAAAAACAGGAATTTAAAAAGATAAGACATTATACATTATGTGATGAGAAGAACTATATTAAAACTAAACAGAAGATGAAACTAAAAAAAAACCCACCTGAAACGGGATCCCATCAAACAAAGAAAGGGGAGGGAGAAGAGGAGGAAGAGGGAGGGGAGTGAAGTGAGAAAAAGGGATAAGGGGAAAAGGGGAAAAGGGGGAGGAGAGGGAAGGGAAGAAGGGGGGAGGGGAAGAAGAGAAGGGAACAGGGCCGGCCCGTCCATTGAGCAAGAATGTTTTTTGCACAGGGCCCCGTGTTTCAGGGGGCCCAGCGCAAAAAACATTCTACATTAGCAAAAGCAGATTAAAAAAACAAATGGCTGCTGCTGCCACTGCCACCGTGGCAGCGGCAGAATCAAATGTCCCGCTGCGGGGCCCCGCCTGCCCGGCAGAGCCTCCCTTCACCATCAGCTCTGGAGTCCCTCCCAATGCGCAGGCTTTCAGAGCCGCGAGAGCTTCTCTGACCTCTCGCGGCTCTGTTAATCCCGCTGGGGCTGATGGGAAATCTCATCAGCCCCAGCAAGATTAACAGAGCTGCGAGAAGAAAGGGAAACTCTAGCGGCTCTGAAAGCCCGCGCATTGGAAGGGACTCCGGAGCTGATGGTGAAGGGAGGCTCTGCCGGGCCGGCGGGGCCCTACAGCAGGACATTTGATTCTGCCGCTGCCACGGCAGCAGCGGCAGCAGCAGCCATTTTTTTTTAATCTGTCAGGGCTGATGGGGGGAGGGGGGTTAGGACTGGTAATGGGCTATGGGGGGGCTAAAACTGGAAGTGGGTTGATGGGAGGAGGGGGGTTAGGACTGGTAATGGGTTATGGGGGGGTTAGGACTACTAATGGGCTATGGGGGGCTAAGACTGGAAGTGGGTTGATGGGGAGGGCGGTTAGGACTGGTAATGGGCTATGGGGGGTTAGGACTACTAATGGGCTATGGAGGGGCTAAGACTGGAAGTGGGCTGATGGGGGGTTAGGACTGGAAATGGGCTGATGGGTTAGGATGTAATGGGCTGATGGAGGGGGGGTTAGGATGTAATGGGCTATGGGGGGCTAAGACTGGAAATGGGCTGATGGGGGGTTAGGACTAGTAATGGGCTATGGGGGGGCTAGGACTGGAAATGGGCTATGGGGGGCTAGGACTGGAAATGGGCTGATGGGGGTTAGGACTGGTAATGGGCTATGGGGGGCTAAGACTGAAAATGCGATGATGGGGGGGTTAGGACTGGTAATGGGCTATGGGGGTGCTAAGACTGGAAGTGGGCTGATGGGGGGCTTAGGACTGGTAATGGGCTATGGGGGGCTAGAACTGGTAATGGGCTGGGGGGTGGCTAGGACTGGAAATGGGCTGAGTGGAAGGAGGGCTTGAACTGCAAATAGCTGATGGGGACCGGGGCTTGGAATGGAAATGGGCTGTGTGGAAGAAGGGCTTGAACTACAAATAGCTGATGGGGAGGGGGGCTTGGAATGGAAAGGGCTGTAAGGGGAGGGAGCTAGGACTGGAAATGGGCTGAGTGAGGGGGGCTAGGAAAGGAAATGGGCTGATGGAGGTCTAGGATAGGACTGGAAATGGGCTGTTGGGGGGGCTTGGATTGAAATGGACTCATGGGGGGGCTAGAACTGGAAGTAGGCTCATGGGAGACTTGGATTGGAAATGGGCTGAGTGGAGGGGAGCTAGGATTTGATATGGGCTGATGATGGAGGGGCTAGGAAAGGACTAGAAATGGGCTGAAGGGGGGCTGGGATTAGAAATGGGCTGATGGGGGGCTGGGATTGGAAATGAGCTGATGGAGGACTCGGATGGGGGAGCTAGGACTTGAAATGGGCTGGTGGGGGTTAGGACTGGTAATGGGCTATGGGGGGCTAAGACTGAAAATGGGGTGATGGGGGGCTTAGGACTGGAAGCGGGTTGATGGGGGGCTAAGAACTGGTAATGGGTTATGGGGGGCTTAGGACTGGTAATGGGCTATAGGAGGGCTAGGACTGGTAATGGGCTGGGGGGGGTGGCTAGGACTGGAAATGGGCTGAGTGAAAGGAGGGCTTGAACTGCAAATAGCTGATGGGGATGGGGGCTTGGAATGGAAATGAGCTGTGAGGGGAGGGAGCTAGGGCTGGAAATGGGCTGAGTGAGGAAGGGCTAGGACAGGAAATGGGCTGATGGTGGGGCTAGGATAGGACTTGAAATGGGCTTATGGGGGGGCTGGGATTGGAAATGAGCTGATGGAGGGACTCGGATGGGGGAGCTAGTACTGGAAATGGGCTGATGCGGGGACTAGAAGGGAGCGGATGCTGGGTGGGGCTGGAACTAGAAGGGAGCTGATGTTGGGGGAGGATTAGAATGGGATAGAGTTGGGAGAGGGAAATGGAGAGGGAAAAATATTTTGTGTGGGAGGGAAGACAAATCTACAATTGGCCGGATATTGGGAGAGTAAGTGGGGATTGAGGATGGCGGGGTAAAATTTGAGTGGATGAAATAGGAATGAGGTAAGATCAAAAGGAGAGAGATTAGTATGTTAAAACAGATGTGGAGAGAGAATGGAAAAAAACTAGAAGAGTGAAGAAAGGACAAATGGACAGCAGACGATGGAGAGTTAGCAGAAGACATGAAGAAACCAGAAGAAAGTGGCTGGAGCAATTGCAACTGAAAAAAAATGCACAAAAGGTAGAAAAATATCTCTTTATTAAATTTATTAACTGAAATATGCCAGCTCTGGGAAATGTGCACCATTAACGTCTGCGCTTTGTTTAGTACAAGAGGAAATTAATTTATAGTTTTATTTCTACAGTGTTGTTGGGCTTTTGGGGTTCCCAGTTTAATTATTGTCTTCCTGTTTCTACATTGTGATTTCTTGTTTGGTGACGGTCTATGTTCTGCACGTGTAACTGAGCTGAGGTATTCTGTTTATGTAATTCCTATTTGACATTGCCACTTGTTCTCTTTCCCCAGTAGGTCATGTATTGTTGTTCTCTGAAATGTATTGGTTTAATATTTGTAGTGTTGCCTTTTGATAGGTAGGGTCTTGTGCTTTGTGAGTCCTGGTAGTTCTTTTATGATACGGCGGGTTTGCTATGGGTTCTAAATGGGCAATGTTTGTAGTAGTTCCTAATGTGCCTGGCAGTTGGCACTGGATTATAGTAATGTAGAAATCTTTTAGTCTTTCTTTATCCATACACTCATTAAAAGGCATGTTTACTAAAAGTTAGTGTATGGTAACATTATGCAAATATTTATGCAAATGAGGCCCTTATGCAAATGAGGCCCCGCACCTAGTCTCCGCACATGGCCCCGCACCCCCCTTGGGCCGCCCCTGGAAGGGAAATAGGGGGATAAAAGATCATATAAAAGCACCTGTGGTGTATTGTCTTCTATATGAACAATCCTATGTGGTACAGATTCCTATTGACAGTTTTTCATACAACTGAGCAAAAAAAACAAATATAAAGAAGACATTTTTTAAAAACTTAGGAAAGCAAGATGGCAGTCATTAGCAAACTAAATAAAACTATAACATACAAAAAGACTTTATTGCAGGCAACCATTGTACTGTTGTGCAACCATGTGTGTGATCATTAAATTTTGGTATAAATGTGAATTCATCGCCAAAGCTGAATCATGATAGTGTAAGAGGACCTCACCATCTACCCTAAAATTCTGATACTAAATTCAGAGTATAGAAAGAAAAATGGTGAATCCCTAATGCAAAATAAAACTGTGAATCCGATTGAGAAACCACTCTATCTGTATATACGGGACTTGTGAATATTTATAGTGTGCACCTACTTTTAAACAAACTCTAGATCTAAGGAGGAGTCAAAGGAATCAATAATCGATGCTACATTTTTGTATATATATTAAAACATCTTTAAGAACAAGAGTTTGCTTACCCTAGTACCGCGGAATCACTCAAGCTGGTGCTCAGTGTTGTGAAATAAACAGGCGGGAGCAAGACGCCGAGTCGGCGTATTTAAAGGCAGATTCGGCACTAAAAAGGAGTTGCTATGATACCCTCCCTTTTATGCATGGAAAACCAGCAAGAAGGAAACCGGTAAATTAAGAAACGTTTATAATCATACCAGAGATGTTGTAATTATTTTAAACGGATCCTTTTAAACCTCATACTAGTTTAAGCTATCACAAGAAATGTATTAAGCAGTTACTTTTATATGAACCGCTCCATGTGTATCTCTATGGGGAGATGATCACTGCCACGCCGTGCTGTGTAATAAAATATAAAATGGAATACCGAAGGGTAAGGGCTCAATGGGTTTCAAAAAAACGATTGCAAATGTAAACTGAAAATAAAATGTAATACCTGTCAGGCATTTAGGAATTTATTAGACCAAATAGGTAAAAGTGCAGGGGATATGTTTGATAAGTCAATACATGTATATAAAACTCAGCTGATAAGTCAATACATGTATATAAAACTCAGCTCATGTGCTTGCCGATCATATAACAAGAATTTCCTGAAGGGGGTAACCCAAGCACTCAATGGTTACTATTGAGAACACAAATGCCTTCCATAGCTTACAACCTTTAACACCTTCTGGAAATACAAGAAGTGATAATCTGGATATGCAGAGATAGCTAAGGGTGTATATCACAGCTGCAAGATGACAGCTCTTTTAAAGGCACACACAGGGCCTTAGGAAGATAAAATCTTATACCAAAACGTCAAGAAAAATATCTATTATGTTTAAGATTTTCTAAAAACTGCCAAAGCCAGCCATTTAAAAACTTTAAAACCCATAAATACATTAAATAAATACATGCATAAAAGGGAGGGAAATAGAGGGGGAGGGGAAAGAGGAGGAAAGGAGGAAGGGGCGGGAAAAAGAGGAGGGAAGGAGGAAGGGGGAAAAGGGAAAGGGGAGGGGGAGGAAAAGAAGAGGGGAAGGGAAGGGAGTGGGGGTGGGGAGGGAGAGGAAAAGGGGGAGAGGAGAGGACGGGCAGGAGGAAGGGAGTAGGAGGGGAGGGGGGAGGGGAATGGGAGGGGTGGGGTTGGGGGAGGGTAGTTGGGGAGTGTTATTTAAGGAAAGATAACCTGCCTCTGAGGTGGCATTATCTTTCTTCATCAGGAGTATCAGGTCTGTAACATGTGACCTGATGCTTCCCCAGAGCAATTTAAAGGAGCTGGTGCTGTAAATAAGGCCCCCACCCTGATCCCCTTCTTAAACACCCTCACCCCAATCCTCTTTTCATCAATGACTCCAGAATCCCTAATTCTCTGTCACCCTTATGGGTTGTGGCAGGGCAGGAGTGATCCTTGGATGCTTCTGCCCCAATGATCCTGGCATTAAAGAGGCCACCTCAGCTCCTAGCAATAGGGTCATCATATTACCACTTGGGTTCTCTTATTTGGCCACCTGAATCCCTAATTGTAATACCATGAGACTATCACTAGAAAGCTACGGTAGCCATTATGATGGCAGGAGCCACCAGAACAAAAGTATCCAGGGATTGCTCCCATCCTCCCAGCCACTCACTAAGGATTGGGAGTGGGGGTGTCATTGGTGAAAGGGGGTTGGTGAGGAATGGGGGTCAATTTGAAAGGAGGATTGAGGTGGGGAGAGTTTGGCAATAAGATTGAAAGTTGAGGGAATCTGGCAATCAGATTGGGGTGGAGAGTCCTTTAAGAAGGGGACTGGAGTGGTATCTTTTGTAATGCACCAGCCTGATGTTTTACAAGATAGAGGGCCCAGCTTGGGGTTCACTATCTTTGCATTACTTCAGCCAAGTGTGTGCATTATTCCCAGGAGCAACAACACAAATTTCAATTTACAGTGCCATTCACTAATTTGCAGTATTAAGATATTCCATGTTTATGAATAGAGCAGAAACATTTTCTATGGTAAAATAGTGTGCTTTACTAAAGCTTAGTAGCTACCCCTGTAAGTCTAATATAATATCTGTAACTTACATTTAGAAGAAGTAAAAACTGCAATGATATTCAATATGCAAATAGTATAGAATTTCAAATCCACTAAGGAATCCTAAACCCTTGACACTGTGTATTTCCTTCTTGTCACGGTTGGGGAAAACAAATTTGTATTTCATGTACTAAACGTCTGAGGTAACCACTGTGGGCCTGATATGCAAAAACACTTCTCTGGTTAGCAAGGCCTGCTAATCAGGTAAGTGCCAATGAGCATGATATTCAACAGTGCTATCCAAATAGTGCTGCTGCTGACTGCCTTGGCAATATCTGGATACTGCCAGGCTGTCCATGAGTGGGACTGGGGCAGAGTTAGAAGCTAACTGCTTAGTGGCGATATTCAGATTGCTAACGGATAATAAACCGTGTAAAGTCAGCCCACAAAAAAGCAGCCCTAACTTTATTCAATTTTGCTATCTGGATAGCAGCTGAATATCACCACTATCAGCGAGGAAACCAGACATTCAGTGCAGGAGGGTATCGAGATTCTGGTGCTGAATAGCTGGTTTCACTTTAAATGCCACAGCAAGGGTTTCTACCACCCCAGGGAGAAGCCCCCGCCGCACCGCCCTTCCCCCCTTTCCAAGCCACCCCCACCGAGTCAAGCCACGCTGCACCGCTGCCCCCGCTTCCTCCAATTCCATCCTTGGGGAGAAGAAACACATGGCAGAAGCAGCAGTGATGATATTTTAGAAGCGGTGACTTTGTGCCACCACTTTATTGCCCACAGCAGGCCATGTGCTTCGGAGGGGGATCAGAAGTGGCAGGTCATGTGTGCCAAAGAACATAGCCTGCCACAGGCAACAAAGTGGTGGCACAAAGCCTCCCATCCGGCTTGGCCGCCCTAGGCTGCCACCTAGCTCGCCTAGTGGATGGGCTGGTCCTGGCTGGTGCTTAAAAAGAGAACCACGTGTCACACCACTCTGTGTTTTATGATATGTCATCTGTAATACCTGAAGATTGGAGGATGGCGAATGTAACACCAATTTTTAAAAAGGGTTCCAGGGGTGATCTGGGAAACTACAGACCGGTGAGCCTGACGTCAGTACCGGGAAAAATGGTAGAAACTATCATAAAGAACAAAATTGCTGAACGTGTAGATAGTCATGGCTTAATGGGAGACAGCCAACATGGCTTTAGACAAGGAAGATCTTGTCTTACTAATCTGTTATGTTTTTTTGAAGGTGTGAATAAATAGGTAGACAAAGGTGAGTCGGTTAATATAGTGTATTTGGACTTTCAGAAAACCTTTGACAAGGTCCCTCATCAGAGACTTTTGGCAAAACTAAAGAGTCATGGGATAGGAGGCAGTGTATTATTGTGGACTGAGAACTGGTTAAAAGATAGAAAGCAGAGTGTAGAGCTAAATGGCCAGTTTTCCCAATGGAGAAAGGTGAATAGTGATGATAAATGACCTGGAAAAGGGAATAACGAGTGAGGTTATCAAATTTGCAGATGACACAAAACTATTTAAAGTTGTTAAAACCCAAGAGGATTGTGGAAAATTGCAAGAGGATCTTGATAAATTGGAAGACTGGGCATCCAAATGGCAGATGAAATTTAATGTGGACAAGTGCAAAGCTATGTACCTAGGGAAGAACAATCCAAACTATGGTTACATGATGCAAGGTTCTGCATTAGGAACCACCACCCAGGAAAAAGATTTAGGCGTCATTGTGGATAACATGTTAAAACCCTCGGCCCAGTGTGCAGCGGCAGCCAAGAGAGCAAACAGAATGCTAAGTATCATAAGGAAAGGAATAGAAAATAAAACAAAGGCTATTATAATGCCTCTATATCGTTCCGTGTTGAAACCACACCTTGAATATTGTGTGCAATTCTGGTCGCCATATCTTGAAAAGGATACAGCGTTATTAGAAAAGGTTCAGAGAAGAGCCACCAAAATGGTAAAGGGGATGGAAGGATACCCTTATGAAGAAAGGCTAAAAAGGTTAGGGCTCTTTAACCTGGAAAAGAGACGGCTGAGGGGAGATATAATAGAAGTCTATAAATTAATGAACAGAGTGGAACGGGTAAACGTAGATTGATTGTTTACATTATCAGAATATAGAAAGACTAGGGGATATGCAATGAAGCTACAGGGTAAACTATTTAAGACTAATAAAAGAAAATATTTTTTCACTGAACGTGTAATCAAACTCTGGAATTTATTACCGGAGGATGTAGTAAAGGCTGTTAGTGTAGCTGGGTTTAAAAAAGGTTTGGACAAGTTCCTGGAGGAAAGGTCCATAAAGCATTATTAAAAAGGGATCCAGGGTGTGTATGTGAGGAGTCCAGCTGGTGCCCGAGTGTGTCCTGCACCTATCCTGTGCGTCTGGGGAGTCTGACCTTCCGGAGCAGCGGTGCGACGCAGTGCCTGGCCCCGACGTCACCTCCAGGGCTAGAAAAGGAAGCGGCTGAGCTCTGCACCTTGGGTGTGTATGTGAGGAGTCCAGCTGGTGCCCGAGTGTGTCCTGCGCCTATCCTGTGCGTCTGGGGAGTCTGACCTTCTGGAGCAGCGGTGCGACGCAGTGCCTGGTCCCGACGTCACTTCCGGGGCTAGAAAAGGAAGCGGCTGAGCTCTGCACCTTAGGTGTGTATGTGAGGAGTCCAGCTGGTGCCCGAGTGTGTCCTGCGCCTATCCTGTGCGTCTGGGGAGTCTGACCTTTCGGAGCAGCGGTGCGACGCAGTGCCTGGTCCCGACGTCACCTTCGGGGCTAGAAAAGGAAGCGGCTGAGCTCTGCACCTTGGGTGTGTATGTGAGGAGTCCAGCTGGTGCCCGAGTGTGTCCTGCGCCTATCCTGTGCGTCTGGGGAGTCTGACCTTCCGGAGCAGCGGTGCAACGCAGTGCCTGGTCCCGATGTCATCTCCGGGGCTAGAAATCCGCGGTTTGTACCGTAGTTGCGCGGTCACGGTTGCGTTTTAAGGGGTGCATTTAAAGGGGTTTGATAGGCCCCTTGTGCTCCCCTTAGGCGCATGTGGCGCGTAAGGAGCGGTGAGACCGAGGGCTTGGTATTGGTAAACGTAAGAAGAAGCTAAACATGAGTACTTCCAACCCAGATAAGGCTGTTAAGATCTCCGGTCCTATGTATAGGCATATTGTACCTGTATCTGGGGACGGGAAAGTACCTGTTGCTGTTCCCAAGTCTTCAGTCTCATTTGATAGCTCCATTGGTTCTCCTGGGGGTTTTAACTCTGCCCCACATGCTAATCTACTGAATCCTCATCTATTGACGTCTTCACCCGTCGAGGGAGTGTCCCTCCAGGGTTTGGAACCTATACCATCAGCGGTTTCATCTAGCTGTCTGTTAGACATTGCGGCGGTTTCCCTGCCTCAAGTCCTTCAGCTTCTTGTGGTTCCTGGAGGCGTTCAATGTGAAGGTGTATCCGCCCCTCCTGAGGTTGCTCAGACTGTGTCTTTATCTGACATTTGGTGTGTTCTATCCCGGATTGAACGTTCTTTATCTTCTGTTACTACTCAGATTAATGGTTTCTCACAGGACTCTGTAGCTAAGATGGCTCAACATGATTTGCAGATTACTGCCTTAGATAATAAATGCCAGAAACTTGATGTACAATATTCTTTGTTACAGTCTTCTAATTTGTCCTTTATGAAGGATAGTTTAACGTTGCATACTCAACAGGAGTTACTTGAGAATAGTTTGCGGGCGGTAAATATTCGTTGTTTGAATTTTCCTTGTACTAGATTATTGTCACCAAAAATTCTATTTGAAAAATATTTAACAGAAATATTGGGGTATCAGTTAGATACTATGCCCGTAATTATGAAAATATATTACTTGCCCCGGACGGTACCTTTAGCTTCTGGCGGGCGGCAACCTTTAGCTTTGGCTGAAGCTTTAGATTCTCTGGATGTTACTAATTTTATAGAGTCTTCACGTGATTTAATTGAGACTAGATCTACGCTTCTGGTGTCCTTTTCCTCAGAGATTGATAAAAATGCTGTTATGCGACTTTATTTCCGTAATAAGAACGCTGATTTCTGTGGTGGGAAAGTTAATATGTTCCCAGATGTGTCCAGGCAAACTCAAGCTAGACTCAGAGCCTTTTTGGCCCTTAAGCCACGGGTTCTTGCTGCTGGCGCAACCTTTTTCTTAAAATGTCCTTGTAAATGCCTGGTCACCTCTGGGGGTACTAAATATGTTTTCATGGATGTTGGATCTTTAGAAATATTTCTAAAAGGGCTAGTTCCTCAGGTTATAGTGGATACATAGGTATGTAATGTTATATTTTTCTTTTCCTTTCTTTTTTTCCTTTAGCATTGTATGTAATAATTAGAGTTTTTTCAATTTAGGTTGTCAGCTGGATGCTCCCTGATACTCCCCGTGATGTGGACTAAGTTTGTTTTCTTATTATTCTTGTGATAATTATCTTGTTTATGTATGATATTCTGTAAAAAGGGACCCAGGATATCAATGCTTGACCTAATACAAGCATTGTGGAACCTGTGTCTTTTGGAGAAACTGCTAGGTACGTATGACCTAGATTGGCCACTGTTGGAAACAGGATACTGGGCTTGATGGACCTTGGTCTGACCCAGTATGGCATATCTTATGTTCTTATGTTATAAATGAAATCAGCTTACAAAGGGCACATTTTTATGTCTGTTCAATACCAAGTCAATTTCTGGACCCCATATTCAGGCATAACATGGTTTGTCTACATCATAAGAGTCAAACTTGCTTGAGATGTTCAAAACTGCTGAAAAAGGTTCATTTGAGTAAGTGTTTAACTGGAAGGTGCAAATGAATCAACCACAAAGATATGTAAATATGCTACATATTTAAAGTTGCTAGAGTCTGCCTTCCTTATTCCTTGAAAGACACATGTTGGAAAGGACATTTATATAGTGGGAGGGACATTCAAGTGAAAATGTCTGTAAATCTATGTCAATCTGAGAAGAGCGGACATGCGCATACGAGGTCAATATAAAATCAAAGTATCTCCACCCCTTAAGATGCATGTGAATGTTAACAGTGAGCTGTGGAAAGGATGTTGTTCAGGTCAGCACAGAGATCTATATCTAAGTGCAATGGGAGGAGCAATTTCACAAATATATCCATGGGAAATATCAATGGAAGAAAGCCTGGAGCATACGCATGTACATGCTGGCATTTAAAGACATGCATATACAAATATCAGCACTTGCACTTCTATCCAGGCCATTATGCAGAGACATGCAGCTGCTCTTAGTCACCTGCAGAGGCCTTTATTCTTGTCCTATGCCAAGATGGAGGCTAAAATAAATAGTAGAGACCCAATATTCAGCAAGGTGGTGAAGGCATCACAATGCACAGGAAAACACATGCTCAAAGAAAGGCACAAATCATGAGTAAGGAGGATTAAACACAGGAAAACCACAAATATGAGGGTTAGTGAATGTGCAGTGGCAGGTGCGGAAGCCCATGTATTCGGCCTGAGCACAGCAATCATATTAGAGGAATCCAGGCAACATGCGTAGGGGGCAAAATAACCGCATAGAAGGCCCATAGCGGACTAAACGTATATCGTGGTGCTGCCTCTTACACTTGTAGGGGGGAAGACCATGTACCATATAACTTTGTGATATAGCTTGGTCCCTCCACAAACATGGGTAATGAAAAAACCTGCATCACAATGTCCAGGTGACCACTGCTGGGTTTCCCATTTGCATACTCCCAGAGTAGGTCCCCACCCCAGCAGCGGTCACTGACAAAATGGTGAGTTGGAAACGTCAGGATAATTTCTGCAGGGAGAAGGCAGAGGCCCCAGCATGCATGGTGCTGAGGTGGGAAGGGTGCTGTAACCCAGGGACCACCGCAGGGCTAACCTACAGCTGGCCACACACATCTGGAGGGTCATTCAGTTGTGGCTGCATAGGTGAGTAAACCATTGGTGCCAGTAGTGGTTGAGGGAGGGGCATGACAGTTGGCAGGCCAAATGAGGAAGACACTAAAACTCATAACCTTGGCCTTCCCCTCAAAAGCCATCCATCTCACAAGGGAGAACAGTCTCTGGGAGGAGACAGCATCCAGTCCTGCAATGTCACACAACCAGGGCTTCAGTTATAGTAGTCAACTAGCCAGCTACTTATAAAACTGAGCATGTACTGATGGGAAACTTTGGTTTATGCAGCACAACAGCACCAGGATGCTCCACAGGGGCCTGCGGCACAGCAGGACTGGCCCGCACAGGACACCTCTGCCACAACAAACACCAGCATGCCATCACAGCAGCATCATGCCAGCTCCACGTTTACCAGCACCACAACTTCTGCAACAACCTCCATGGCTGGTAGGCCTGAGCAGCAAGGGAGCTCCAAGGATGGTGAGGAGGAAGAAGAGGAAGGGGAAGAGGAGGAGAAGGAAGGACAAATGTTGAGAAGGAGGAAGAGGAGGAGGAAGGAGTGGAGGAAGAAGAGAGAAGAGGAGGAGGAGGAAGAGGATGAAGGAAAGGGGAATAAGGACAAAGGAGATGAAGAGGAGGAGGCAGACAATGAGGAGCTGGAAGACAGAGAAGATGTGGAGGACATGAGGGGAATGCATGGGTGAGGGGCCTGAAGAAGCTCCTCTGGAGACGAGGGAATGGCAGACAGCAGTAGTGGAGGTTCAAGAACCAATTATCATTATGGCTGCAATGCAGCTGGCACCAGTTGTAAAGGTGGAAGCAAGGGAGGAGGCATCTGAAGTTGAAAGGCTGCCATTGCATCATCCCACATCCTCCAGTGCCATTCACTCCACAAACACATCATCAGATCCTCAGACCCAGGGATTCACCCATGTAGGATTGACCAACCAAAGGCTCCCCAGCAGCCTCCAGTGGCCATCTCCGCTGCTCCTGTGATGCTGGCAGAACTCAGGAGCCTGTGCGCTTTAGTGATGCAGTGGTGCATGAGCTGTGGCAATGGATGGGACAATGGAGGGGGCCGCAGTGACAATATGTGACAGTCTATGGGCCCTCATCAATGCCCTGATGCAGCAGTAACACTCAGGCCGAGGTGCCCAGGGGAGGGGAGAGGTGTCATTAGACCACACAGGGAGTAGTGCTGTACTGGACCTACAGTGGAAGTGCAGGTCCATGACATCAGATTAAATGAATCCACACTCCCACTGTAGGGAATAGGGATTGAGGCTCTTTATACTGTCAAACAGACTGCAGCCATGCTCTTCAAACCAGCGTGACTGCAGCCATAGTGGTGTTCTTCATGCCGATGAGACCCGGGGCTTCCTGCCAGCGTCTTCTGCCACAGCACTGATCTTCATGCCACTGGGACTTGGGGTCTTCCCATTGGTGTTTCCAGCCACAGCCAATGGGACTCGGGTTCCTGCTGGCACCTAAACACCATGGGCCCGATATTGATCTGGGCGGTGCTATGCGCTGTGTCGGCACATGGCCTGCTCCTCTTTCGTCTAACCCAGATTTTCCATGCTGGAGTCATTTATGTCTCTGCCATCGAAAATCTGGTAATGCCGCACAGCTAGGAGGCCGCAGGAGCTACCTGTATAGCACCGATTTTTGATGCTACACGGTTAGTCTTGGTGCCTTACAGATAGGTGAGGGTTTTCCTCGTGCAGAGCACTAACCATCTAGCATTGAAAATCAGTGCTACACGGGTAATACTATGGCCCGCCTCCACACCGCCCCGGAACGCCCCCAGTACACCCCAATGTTAACCACATAGCATCGGGGCACATAAGGGAATGCATGACCCATGTAGGTGCCTTCAAAAATTCCCTGTTAAAGCATTTACATAGGTAACTAGGGCAGTTACCCATATTAATGCCTTCAAAAATCAGGCCCCACAGCTCCAAACTTCATGCCAGCGGGACCTGGGGTCTCCTGCTAGCAATTTCTGACCTCAGTCCCCTCTCCCCTGGACCAGGTCTCCCATCAGCTTTTTCACTTTGGGGCATGCACACAGGGCTGGCCCATCCATTGAGCAAGAATGTTTTTTGCACAGGGCCCCGCGTTTTAGGGGGCCCCACACAAAGAACATTCTGCTTTTTAAAAAATTGAATTTAAAAAAAAAAAGCTGGCTGCTGCCACTGCCGCCGCGGCAGCAGCAGAATGGAGTGTCCTGAGGGGCCCCCTCTGCCCGGCTGAGCTCTCCCGGCCCGGCTGAGCCCCTCTGCGCCGGCTTTCAGATACGCGAAGGGAGAGTGTCTCCCTCGCGTCTCTGTTAAGCCCGCAGGGGCTGATGGGAAGCAGAGGCTGATGGGAAATTTCCCATCTGCCCCTGCGGGCTTAACAGAGACGCGAGGGAGACACTCTCCCTTCGCGTATCTGAAAGCCGGCGCAGAGGGGCTCAGCCGGGCCGGGAGAGCTCAGCCGGGCAGAGGGGGCCCCTCAGGACACTCCATTCTGCTGCTGCCGCGGCGGCAGCAGCAGCAGCCAGCTTTTTTTTTTTTAATTAAATTTTCCATGAGCCACTGGGGGGAGGGGTTAGGACTGGTAATGGGCTATGGAGAGGGTTAGGACTTGACTTGAGGTGGGCTGTGTGCTGTTGGGGGGGTTAGGACTGGTAATGGGCCATAGGGGGGTTAAGACTGGTAATGGGCTGTGGGCTGATGGGGGCTGTCTCGAAATGGGGTGATGGGGGTTTAGGACTGGTAATGGGCTATGGAGGGGGTTAAGACTGGTAATGGGCTATGGAGGGGGTTAGGACTTGACTTGAGGTGAGCTGTGGGCTGTTGGGGGGGTTAGGACTGGTAATGGGCTGGGGGGGTTAAGACTGGTAATGGGCTGTGGGCTGATGGGGGCTGTCTGGAAATGTGGTGATGGGGAGTTAGGACTGGTAATGTGCTATGGAGGGGGTTAGGACTTGAGGTGGACTGTGGGCTGTTGGGGGGGTTAGGACTGGTAATGGGCTGAGGGGGTTAAGACTGGTAATGGGCTGTGGGATGATGGGGGCTGTCTGGAAATGGGGTGATGGGGGGTTAGGACTGGTAATGGGCTATGGAGGGGGTCAGGACTTGACTTGAGGTGGGCTGTGGGCTGTTGGGGGGAGGCTAGGACTGGTAATGGGCTATGGGGGGTTAAGACTGGTAATGGGCTATGGAGGGGGTTTTGACTTGAGGTGGACTGTGGGCTGTTGGGGGGTGGTTAGGACTGGGAATGGGCTAGGGGGGGTTAAGTCTGGTAATGGGCTGTGGGTTGATGGGGGCTGTCTGGAAATGGGGGGATGGGGGGTTAGGACTGGTAATGGGCTATGTGGGGGTTAGGACTGATAATGGGCTATGGGGGGGGCTAGGACAGGAAATGGGCTGATGGGGAGGGGTTAGTACTTGAGGTGGGCTGATGTGGTTAGGACTGGTAATGGGCTGTGGGCTGATGGGGGGGTTAGGACTGGCAATGGGCTATGGGGGGCTGACTGGAAATGGGCTGATGAGGTTAGGACTGGAAGTGTGCTGATGGGGGGTTAGGAATGGTAATGGGTTATAGGGGGGCTTAAACTGAAAATGGGGTGATGGGGGTTAGGACTGCAAGTGGGTTGATGGGGGGCTAGGACTGGTAATGGATTGGGGGATTGCTAGGACTGGAAATGGGCTGAGTGGAAGGGGAGGCTTGAACTGCAAATAGCTGATGGGGAGGGGGCTTGAAATGGAAATGGGCTGTGAGGGAAGGGAGCTAGGACTGAAAATGGGCTGATGGAGCAGCTAGGATAGGACTGGAAATGGGCTGTTGGGGGGAGCTAAGATTGGAAATGGGCTGTGGTGGGGGCTTGAATTGAAATGGACTCATAGAGGGGCTAGAACTGGAAGTAGGCTCATGGAGGGGGGGCTTGGACTGAAATTAGGCTGAGTGGAGGGGAGCTAGGATTTGACATGGGCTGATGGTGGGGCTACGAAATGACTAGAAATGGGCTGATGGGGGGCTAGGATTGGAAATGAGCTGATGAAGGGACTCAGACTGGAAATGGATGGGGGAGCTAGGACTGGAAATGGGTTGATGGGGGGCTAGGACTGGAAATGGGCTGATGCAGGGACTAGAAGGGAATGGATGCTGGGTGAGACTGGAACTAGAAGGGAGCTGGTGTTGGGGGAGGATTAGAATGGGATGGGGCTGGGAGAGTAAAATGGAGAGGGGAAAAATATTTTGTGTGGGAGAGATGAAAAATCTACAATTGGCCGGGTATTGGGAGAGTAAGTGGGGATTGAGGATGGAGGGGTAAAATTTGTGTGGATGGAATAGGAATGAGGAAAGAGCAAAAGGAGAAAGATTAGTATGTTAAAGCAGATGTAGAGAGAGAGAATGGAAAGAAAACTAGAAGAGAGAAGAAAGGACAAATGGACAGCAGACGATGGAGAGTTAGCAGAAAACATGAAGAAACCAGAAGAAAGTGGCTGGAGCAATTGCAACTGAAAAAAATACACAAAAGGTAGAAAGATATCTCTTTATTTTGAATTTATTAACTGGAATATGAAAGCTCTGGGAAATGTGCATCATTAACGTCTGCGCTTTGTTTGGTACAAGAGGAAATTAATTTATAGTTTTATTTCTACAGTGTTGTACATTCCAAGTTTGGCTTTTGGGGTTCCCAGTTTAATTATTGCCTTCCTGTTTCTGAATTGTGATTCCTTGTTTGGTGATGGTCTATGTTCTGCATGTGTAACTGAGCTGAGGTATTCTGTTTATGTAATTCCTATTTGACATTGCCACTTGTTCTCTTTCCCCAGTAGGTCATGTATTGTTGTTCTATGAAATGTGTTGGTTTAATATTTGTAGTGTTGCCTTTTGATAGGTAGGATCTTGTGCTTTGTGAGTCCTGGTAGTGCTGTTATGATACGGCGGGTTTGCTATGGGTTCTAAATGGGCAGCGTTTGTAGTAGTTCCTAATGTGCCTGGCGGTTGGCACTGGATTATAGTAATGTATAAATCTTTTAGTCTTTCTTTATCCATACACTCATTAAGAGACATGTTTACTAAAAGTTAGTGTATGGTAACATTATGCAAATATTTATGCAAATAAGGCCACTTATGCAAATGAGGCCCCACACCAAATCTCCGCACATGGCCCCGCACCCCCCTTGGGCCGCCCCTGCATGCACAAATAAACAGATGCATATGGACAGACAAACCTGAATGCAACAAAATGAGTCAATCCTCCAGAATAGGTGCTATATTCAGCATTACTATCTGGATAGTCAGTAGCACTGAATATAGGGATAGATTAGTGATTGCCCCCAAACATATGTATAACAGCTATGTCCAGTTATAAGGAGGGCTTTCCTTAGATGGAGCAAATAGAGACAAGCAGACTATAGCCCCTGTCTTCCTAAGGTCAGCTCCCACTGCAGAAGACATTTATTATAGACCTACACTCACCACTAAACTCATAAAATGGAAATGCCACAGTGTTTATTGTAGCCCACAAACCAATTCAACCAGTGTCTGACAGCATGCATTGAAACCCACAGTACTACTGGGATTCTAGGCCAGAAATATTCATGCAGTCAGTCCTTTCACATTAGAGCTGTCAGATAATATTCACAAAAAATTGGAGCTAGGAGCCTACAAGAGAGAGGAGGAGGATCTATTTTAGGCCTAGTTCTTGGTGAAACACAGGATTTGATGCGAGAGATGATAGCGTTGGGACCACATGAGACCACCTGACAATAGTGATCATAACGTGATCAAATTTGACTTAACAACTAAAGGGAGAACACTAAGGCAATGTACTGCACTAGTATTTAACTTTCATGGGGGCACTGATAAAATGAAGAAAATGATTAGGATAAAAGCTAAAAGGAACAGCTGCAAAGGTTAAGGGGGTTATTTTAGAAGCCCTAATGAACACTGATATAGCAGAAAAAATGTGGAAGCCGTGTCCATGTTCAGAATGCAATTTTAGAAAGACTACTAGATCTATGTTTTTGCACCTCCACCATATCACCTGATGTGAAACACACCTCAAAAAGACTGAGGCGGGTTGGTTTTAGCACCAATTACAAAAGTTGTATTTTTTTTTTAATATCAGGTCCAATTGAGAAAACTATTTTATTTTTCCCTTCCAGAGCAGGAGACGGAGGGGCTAAATCTCCCTGCAGTGCAAGTGCCAATGTCCCGTAACAGTGCATGAGACATTTCTGCAGAGGACCCAGACAGCACTGAGGTAATCCTCTAGAACTGGTCTGGCAGTAAACCGTGTCTGTCTGTGTCTACTCTTTTGCAAATAAATTTGAAGTTGTCATATTGTGGCTGTAGAGGCATTCAAAGCAGATCCTTTATTAAGTAGCTCAAGACTCCTTAGAGAGAAAAAGAAAAAGGTGATTAGCAAACAGTTGTCTGGCATAACTTCTGGAAAAGCAGATAACGAACACCTCATAGATGTCTTTTGCTCATGCATTGCATACAGGCGTAGGGACAAACAGACATACAGACAGGCAAACTGACCCTGGCCTATGGGTGAAGGGGAGTAACAGATGCCTCTTTCAAGCCTATTTTCAAAAGACATGAAGGCTCATGTGTCCTTATAAACTCTCTGGAGCAGGCAGAAATGTTTTTATGGAGGGGGGATTTTGATAAAGAAGTTTTCATGTTAGGCATTTCTACACATGCAAAAGAGTATTTATGAAATTACCTCTGGGTTTACATGCGATGAAGCAGTGTGCACACTTTTTACATGGCCTGGTATAGGCATGTTCAGCTGTGGAGTGTGGACAGAAGGCAGGTAAGTTTACAAACTCCCATACACAGTCAAAGCACATTATGGGGCATGTTTACTAAACTGCGTTAACGTATATAGAGGAAAATTATATAAATTATATATTATAAAAGTATATAGAGGAAATTAATAGACAGCTTAGTGACAAATCCTTTTATCTTAGATTAGATGGCGATCCAACAGATAAATTGAAAAGTAGTATTGATAATCTTGTGTTGAACGCTTATGAAATAGGATATATCACTAAAAAGGAAAAAGAGTTTCTAATAGTGGATAAACCTATTATACCTACCATTTATATAATTCCAAAAATACACAAGTCATTAGAGAACCCTCCTGGTCGACCAATCGTGTCAGCTATCGGCTCCTTGCTTGAACCCCTTTCTCAGCTTATAGACATGATTCTGCGTCCATTCGTTACAAAAATGTGGTCTTATGTACGTGATTCGTCCCATGCAATAGAGATTTTTTCTTCATTTCAAGATTTAGAATCTGATGTACTATTGGTGACCTTAGATGTAAAATCGTTGTACACAAATATCCCACAAATTGAGGCTTTAGCTATTATTGAACAGTTTTTATTGATCAAACAAGATCATAAACGTATCCCCACTATGTTTCTGCTTTCATTAGCAGAGATCGCAATGTGTAAATTTTTTTTTTGTTTTAGGGAACTATTTTATCAGCAAATTAAGGGGGTTGCCATGGGATCCTCGACGGCTCCAGACATTGCTAATTTATATATGTTCCAATTTGAAGAGAATTTTTTGAAAGACCATTTATTTAAGAATGAAGTTATGTTGTGGATATGTTATATCGATGATATTTTTATACTTTGGAAAGGTTCCATAGATGCATTATCAGAATTCAATACATGGATTAATGCATTAGATGTGAATTTATGTTTCCATATCACCTATGATCCGATACAAATACCTTACTTGGATCTTTTAGTCAGAAAAGAAGGGAAGAGGATCACTACAACACTATACAGAAAACCTACAGATAAAACTCATTTATTGCATTATACTAGCTTTCATAACCCTGCCTTTAAAAATAACTTACCTGTGGGACAATTCCTCAGGGTGAGGAGGGTGTGTACAACCATGCAGGATTTTGAAGATCATGCCAGAGATATGACAGTTAGATTCAAAACACGTCAATATCCCATTCGTTGTATTAAAAAGGCGTATGATAGAGCTCGGGATGAATCACGAGATACATTATTAAAATTAAAAAAGAAGGTTAGTCAACCCAAAATTGTATGTCCTCTTTTATATTCATTACAGTCATACAAAATTGTAAAGATACTCAAGAAAGAATGGCGTCTCATACAAACCCTTCCTGGATTTCACAATGTTTCACTTATAGTAGCCCATTAGAGAAATGTCAACCTTCGTAATCTTTTAGTTCCTTCGGCCTTTACAGAACGTCGTTCATTGTCCAAATATAAGTGACAATTTAAATGCGGTCATTGTTCAGTTTGCCTTCACACCTTACCAGTACGCAATGTTTTCATTCATCCTAGCACACACAAGAAGTTTTACATAAACGATTTTTCAAATTGTGAAACATCGAATGTCATTTACGTGATCCAGTGCCCTTGTGATAAATTGTATATGGGTAAAACTAATCGGAGTGTACGCAAACGCCCCAACCAGATTGCTTCACTTAACTAGCCAACTCATGCTTATCCCCAATGGCATTGGTTACTAGCAGATACAAATGATATATATTACAGCTGTTATGGGTTCAAATTGTGCTAGAGATTTGTGTCTCTTATACTTTGTGACAAATTGTGATATTGATATGTTACACTGCTTTCTCAAAAGCTACGACACTTTCTAAGCGATAAGTCTACTACTAAACAGTGCTTTACCATATCTGTCTAACATCACAGGAAACGCGCTCAAACCACCCACTGACCTAAACCGTCCCTACCAAAAGGCCTGACCTGAACTCCCTACCATCTCCCGACGCCATGACACCACCCGCCACAACTGCATTTTCATACGCGTTTATCAGCTGCTACGTACTACTCGCACTGACACAAGTCTCCCAAGCTCTCACCTCCACGCATAACTCCATCCCAATCCTACACAACCCATGGAAGAGACACCACGACTACACCAACCACCAAACTGTCAGACACATACACACAACACACCCTCACCTCATCTATGTGGCCCTCCACCAGGCCAGTCTCCTTCAGCACAATCTCGACACCCCCCCTCACGACCTGAAATGTGCACTAATAAATGCCCGCTCTATCCGAAAGAAATGGCCTGCCATATCCGACATCTTAACCACTCTTGACATCGACATCCTATGCATCACTGAGACATGGATGTCAGAGTCAGATGCAGTTATCCTCCACCAGTTCGTCCCCCCCAACTTCTCCACCCACTCGTGCACCAGAACTGACAGAAGGGGGGGAGGTGTACTCATCATAAACAAGACCATCCTACAATTCCAGACGATTGAATCAAGCAGCACCCCCCACCTGGACTACATCTCCATAGTAAATAAACATTGTACCATCAACCTGCTATATCGGGCACCCTCGCCATCACCAGATGAACTTTCCTCAATTATTAACCTTGCCTGCAACCCCATCAAGACACACACACACATCAAACTGGTTACTAGGAGATTTCAACCTCCCCTCACTTCAAGACACTCAAGCCAGAGCCTTCCTAGATGCTATTGAGACTGTGGGCTACATCCAACTGATCAGCTCCCCCACCCATAGCAAGGGGAATACACTTGACCTTATATTCGCACCACAATCAGTTCTCCGTCCCACATCCAAGATCAACCTATCACTATGCTCAGTACCATGGTCCGACCATAGTCTAATTAGGTTCTCGATGCCCACACATCCCTCACCATCTAACCCTCAATCCTCAAACAAACCACCAGCACCAGTTTCAAAACGCTACCGCCCGTTCAACAGAGAAGAGATCTTAGAGAGAGCACAACCTCTCCATGACCCACTTGGACTGAATCTGGATGACATGATTTCCACATGGAACTCATGTCTCAATGCTGCATTTGACCCACCCGCCATCAGTGCTTCATACGACAAGAGAAAGAAGGCACCTTGGTACTCGCCTGAACTAAAGACCTCCCTCTACAACTTCGACAGCTAGAGAGACGCTGGTGCCGCTCCAGATTTGCCAAAAACCAGGAAGCTTACACTGCCCAGCTGGGCACCCACCAAGCAGCAGTTTCAAGGATAATGAGGCAATACCAGGCTGAAGTTCTACAACGGTCCCTGAATAAACCACATGAGCTGTTCAACATTGTCAAATCCTTAGCAAAGGAACCCTCTACTGACCAGGCAAACCAACCAGACCCACAGGAATATGCAGACTACCTGAAAACCAAATCAAACCAAGCCATTCTACCCGCTAGCACCGGGTCTCCGGACATGACGCTTGCCCCTTCCCCCCCCACCCTCACCCCCACAAGCCCTAATAGATACCCAACGTACCTTCTCCACCTTTACTACCCCAACTGAAAGAGAAATACAAGACATCATTATGAATATAAACACTACCACAGCACCTAGCGACCCATGTCCAGCATTCTGGATAAAAACCCTACGGATCGAGCTTAGTCCCTTCCTGGCAAAACTGATCGGAACCTCATTCCAGACAGGCATCTTCCCCCGAAGCCTAAAACAAACTTCAATTAGACCGCTGCTGAAGAACAATAAACTGGACTCCACAAAGATGGACTCATACAGACCCATCTCCAGCATACCGCTTCTAGCTAAAATCTCAGAAAAAATAGTCCACCGTCAACTGAGCCAACATATAGAGGATAATGCACCCCTCGATCCCTGCCAGCACGGGTTTTGGGAACAACATGGCATGGAAACCTTGTTAACAACCCTATTCAGCACTCTAATGATAGTGTTGGATAACATCAAACAAGGATTTGCCCTCATCTTCCTCGACATTGCCGCAGCTTTCGACTCCGTCAGCCATGATCTACTCCTGTCCCGCCTTGTCGAGAAGGGAATCCACAGCACTGCCCTTGCATGGTGTACCTCGTACCTAAATGACAGATGGCAGCATGTCCGCTCCGGTACCTCAATTTCCACCCTTTTCCCACTAAAGAATGGCATCCCTCAGGGTTCCTCACTCTCGGCCCTCTTCTTCAACATCTATATGCAGCCTATCTGCAACATCATCAGGTCCTTCGGCGTGAACTGCCTAATATACACCGACGACGTCCTCATGTTAACCCCAATACATACTGATCACCCAGATTTATCCCGGCTATCCTCATGCTTCAACACAGTCACAGACTGGCTACAATAGCAGAAGCTTAAAATAAACCTTAAAAAGACGGAGGTACTCTTCATCAGCAGAGACCAAGCATTCACCCCGCCCCCTTCATTGAAAGTACGTGATGCCGAGCTTCTCACGAAGACAATGATTCGATACCTTGGAGTAACGATCGACCAACATCTCAACTTAAATGCCCAGATAAGCAACATGTCAAAGGCGATTTACCACAAAGTCCGGATACTACGTCACATCAGGCCGCTACTTGAGCCAGAAGACTTTCGAACAGTCTTTCAGGCACTAGTGATGCCCCATTTCGACTACGCGAACTCCAAACTCCACGGCCTTCTGAAGTGCACACTACAACCCTTGCAGCTAGCAATGAACACGGCAGCCAGAACCCTTCACCAAGCCTCTAGAAGAGATCATATCACCCCTATCCTGAAAACACCGCATTGGCTCCCGGTACGCTACAGGACCACCTTCAAAATCTTAACAATAACATTCAAAGCCATCAACAAATGCACGGCCAGCACCCTCTCCGAACTTATCCAACTCACCCCCCCCAACAGACTGAGAAGATCTGCCGCCACCAACTCTCTTCTACTCCCGAAAGCCATCACCAAATGCACCAAGGCCACTAGAGACCGTGCCTTTGCTCTATATGCACCTTCATGCTGGAACACCTTACCAACCAACATCCATGCCATAAACAACCTTCACCAATTCAGAAAGGCACTGAAGCACTACCTTTTCCTCCAATGCTTTGCCAACTCAGATGACATCACGTAGCCACATCTCAGCTCTACCCAACACCCCTAGAGTAGACACACCACTCACCCTCGTTGATCCCCCAACCCACCATCCCATTAACCCCCCGATAGACCTTGTTTCTACACATCCCAGCGACCTTTAAATACTGTACATAGATAAAATGAGGCTTTATACCAATATGTATATAGTTTTAACTGTTCTCCAAGTTTAAATTCCCTGTTCTACTGTAAGTCCAATGTAGACCCCCCACATTGGACATTTGAGTTATTTGTGAACCACGCTGATTTCGAATAGTGCGGTATAGAAAAAATGCTAAATAAATAAATAAAATAAATAATTGAACACAAGAGCTGCATTAGAAGGAATTTGGTAGATAAACCATTAGTACAGCATTGGCTAGATATGGGACATAAAATAGCAGATATCACATTTTTTGTATTGAAGAAGGTTCAATACAACTGGAGAGGAGGAGATGTGGTCAAAACATCTTTACGATTGGAACAAAAATATATACTTTTACTTAATACCATTAACCGAGGCAGGTCAGATCTGGCGCTAACCCCGCTCGAATCCCCCCCTCCCCTTCCCTAACATACACATCCCCCCTCCCCACCTCCTGCACCTTCCAAAACCACCATACAAATCACACCAACACATTTTTTGGGCTTATATGGTCGCAGCTTTATCAAAAAACAGGAAATTCCAAACAATTTCTTGTAAGATAAACTCCTTAATCATAACCAACCCACGGAACAAGCCATCACCTGCCATACCACTAGCAAGATGACCTCATTCCACTCCCGCTGCGGCCGAGCCAGCGGCAAACTCCAACCCCCCTTTTCCCCGGCCTTGCCATATTACTAGCAAAGACCGGCAAGGGGTCATCCAGGTTGGGGGCAACCGCCCCCGCCCCAATTCCAGTTAAAGGCTCCGGACCCCGGAAACCTCCGCGATCCCACCCCCCCCCCAGCTGCGACAACCCTTACCTATATGCCCCCGCGCCCCAAGAAAGGGCGGGAGGGTGGGCAGCAAAATCCCTGCACCTTCTTCTGCCCCAAGCGCCAGAGAGAGATGCAACGTGCGCCTCTCCCATAACTCCCCAGGACCGGCGCCTACCATTGGCTCGCCCGGCTGTCACTCACCGGCAAGCCAATGATTTTAAATAATGCACCCCCCTCCCAAAACAGCCACCCCCACACGATGCCGCGAGCAGGGTCCCCGTGCCGGGCCTCTCGCCCGGTTACCGCCGGCCGCCGGGACCCTGCCCCGCGGCCTCATCATAACCGAGGCAGGTTGGATCCCCCCTCCCCTTCCCTAACATACACATCCCCCCTCCCCACCTCCTGCACCTTCCAAAACCATCATACAAATCACACCAACACATTTTTTGGGCTTATATGGTCGCAGCTTTATTAACAAACAGGAAATTGCAAACAATTTCTTATAAGATAAACTCCTTAATCATAACCAACCCGCGGAACAAGCCATCACCCGCCATACCACTAGCAAGATGACCTCATTCCACTCCTGCTGCAGCCGAGCCAGTGGCAAACGCCAACCCCCCTTTTCCCCGGCCTCACCATATTACTAGCAAAGACCGGCAAGGGGTCATCTGGGTTGGGGGCAACCGCCCCCGCCCCTATTCTAGTTAAAGGCTCCGGACCCCGGAAACCTCCGGGATCCTGCCACCCGGCATAGGAGAAGCTTGCACCCCTACGCCGCCCCCCCAAGACTAAGCTGCGACCATTTAGCCTCCCACTGCATGACCCATTCCAAGGCCTCCTGCCAGTCATTAAGAAGCAGATCCATTCCCACCAGGATAAATGCACCCCATCGTGCCGGAACAAGCCCGCACAAGTAATATCGACCCACGGGTGCAAGACTTGATATCCCCCATAATCACACACCCATCTCCCAATCTGCCGATTTATTTTTGCTAGCCCACGCGACCAACGCCGCTGACACTGACAGGTAGGCCTCAGAATGATATCCGACCACAACAAAATAACTTCAGGAAACATCCAAATAACAGCAGCCAAATCCCTCTTCGCTGCCCGAATCAGCTGCTTACAAGTCCAGCCGACAAGATCATTTCCTCCTACGTGAAGAAGAATTGCTGCGGGCTCTTTCCTCACACGCTGGTGGTGCCGAAGCAAAGGTAATAGCTGTGGCCATCTAAGACCACGCTCACCCAGCCATTCAATGGACACCATATTCGGGTCGAGACCCAAATTACGCCCCAACGGTCGTTCCACTGCCTGCAGTCCCGCCCAATGGACGAATGAATGCCCAATCATCCAACATCCAAGCGGGCACCGCACAGCATCTGTAAAAGAAAACATAAGTCAGGCATCCAAAGAAATTCCTCCGTTATAACCACACATAACCCCTAAAGGCCTGCGATCTCCATCTGCCAATGCTCTGAATCTCAGCTTCAGATAGCCCCGCCGCCGCCGCACTGGTGTCCGCTCCAATGTGAAATGAATGTGGCGCGAAACGCTGAGGATCCACACTCATATGCTGCAACACCATCTGCAGAACATCTGTCACTTGAAAACGCATCACCGAACGCGCATCCTCGTGCAGGAAAAACAGCCGGCTCCCCGCCGGGCGCTCCAACATGTAGCCTCTCACTGCCGACACAGGGCAAGTAGGCAACGAAAAGACCTCGTTCAAAACCACCCACAGCCCCTTCCCCAACTGGTCTGTCTTCGACCTTGCCAACCTCACCCATAGCTGCCCCTCTTGGACCTGTATATGACTGCTCAACAAACCACCTGTAGCAGTGACCTGACTGGAGCTTGCCACCAACTCCCCCATCCAAAAGGCTCCGAAAAAAGCCACACAAAAAACAGCCTTGAAAAGTATAGCCTCGTAACGTGACGTGGCCACACTCGGCAAAGCCGCACAAAGCCGAACCAGCATGTCATGCGTAATTGGCAACCTCGCATCCCGAGGAGCCGGGCAAGCTCGCTCCCATCCGTGTAACAACTTACGAGCCAAAAACCCAAGGACTGAATGACCCTAACCCGCTACTCTAGCAAAAAAGGTGAAGCCAGCCAACCGACTCCGTACCGCCGCCCTAGAGGTTCCATCCCACTTCACCTGCACTATATAATGCCCCAATAAGGAGTCCACAACCCGGCTGCCAACCCCAAGACTGCAGATATTCCACCACTGCATCAAATCCTCTCCGATACGCTGACCACGTCGCAGGCGCCACGGAACTCCTCAGCAACAGGACCAATTCCGCTGGCCAATCTGCCATAAGCTCTCCAGAACTGCCAACCCGTCGACTTCCGCTTCTGGTGCCAAAGCCCGGAATAGCTCCCACTTGGAACGAGAAAGGGCATCAGCAATTCTATTAGTGCAACCAGGAATATGCTTAGTCTTCACACACACATTTAAACGCAAACACCTCAGAATGATGCCCCTCATCAACACAGCCACCTGCGCACAGCGCGGCATATATCTGTTAATCACGGCCACCACAGCTTCGTTGTCGCAACACCATATGACTCTATGGTTCCGCAGCTTGTCAGGCCACAACTGCAACACAACCAATAAAGGAAACAATTCCAAAAACGTAATATTACTAGTTAGCCGAGCAGCGTGCCACGCCTGAGGCCAACTGGCTGCACACCACTCACCCCTGAAATAAATGCCCAGCCCAGCACTACCCGCCGCATCCGTATACAACTGCAAATCTGCACTGGAAATCTCAGCCTCCATCAGAACAGAGATGCCATTTAAATTCTCTAAAAACTCATCCCAGACTCGCAAGTCAGCCTTGATGACCTTGGACACCCTGATGTGATGATGGGGCCTCCTAACCCCAGCCGTTGCTGCAGCTAAGGTTCGCAGAAAAACACGGCCCATCTGTATAACCCTGCAGGCGAAATTCAAAGAACCAATCAATACCTGGAACTCCCGCAACGATAACTTAGTGGACGCCAACCCGTTAGCTACCAACACTCGCAACCGCACCACCTTGTCCACTGGTAGGCACACCACCATTTCCACAGAATCAAGCTCCACCCCCAAAAAAGTAATACAAGTGGCCGGGCCTTCCGTTTTTCGAACAGCCAATGGAAGCCCACAAGCCCTGGCCATCTCTACGAAAACACCCAACAACCATTGACACTCTATTGACCTTGCCGCCCCCACAAAAAGAAAATTGTCCAGATAATGCACCACATTACCACAGCCGGCCCTCTGGACCAAATTCCAATGCAAAAAGGAACTAAACTTCTCAAAATATGAACAGGATACAGAACACCCCATAGGCATGCACTTATCCACATAAAACTCATTATCGAAGCAGAAGCCTAGCAAATGAAAATCATCCAGATGCACCTGCAGCAGCCGAAACGCCGCTTCCATGTCTACCTTTGCCATCAAAGCTCCCAGACCACACTGTCTAACCAGCTGAACAGCCTCATCAAAGGAAGCATAATGAACCGCACACAACTCCCTCGGAATATGATCGTTGACTGACCCACCTATCGTAAATGACAAATTATGGAGCAATCAAAACTTCCCCGGCTCCTTCTTTGGCACTACCCCAAGCGGCAAAACTATCAAATTCGCAAAAGGTTGCTCTGCAAAAGGACCCGCTATTCTACCCAAGCCCAGCTCGACAGCCAACTTATCGCAGACTACCATCCCCAAACGCCGAACCGAAGGCGAGTTGCGTGCAGGCCTACAAGACACCGCCCCATGCACCGGAATACGAAAACCGGCCTGAAACCCGCGTTCCAACACCTCCCTATCCTGCCCCCGCGGATATTCCTGCAACCATTCCCCGATAATCTCCCTCCAAATCGGAGTCGGGGCCATCCACAAGATATCCAAATTACTTGGCAGCCGGTGGGGGGAGACCTGCACCGCCTTTTTTAACACATTTACTGGCGGAATGTCCACCCCCACAAGACGAGCAGGCATGACGGAATTTACAATCGGGAAATGGGCACGAGTACTTATTGAACCGCCAACAAATGTCCCCCATTCCCCCGACCCCCCCCTTCTTTGGGGGGTTATCCCCCGCTGTCCAAAAGGACCGACCCGATCCTTGCCCGCTACCGACCAAAACTCTCGCCCCCCCACACCCGCTAGCACCAGCCCGAACCGACATCTGGGTCAGCCATAAATTAATATCTTGTGTACCCCACGTCAACCATTTACTCTCCTCCATCTTGTCCCGAAACCTTTCATCGTAATTCAACCAGGCAAAGCCTTCATGCATCTGCGCTGCTTCTAAAATGGAGTCAGCATACTCCAAAAACATTCCATAATCCTCCGGGGACTGATGTCCCCACACACTAGCCAACCGCAAAAAGACTCTGACCCAATTTACCACACTACACGACACTTTCCTCACTCGCCCCGCCTTCTCGTCCTCCTTCCTCTTCTTTCTACTCTCGCCCGAGCGTTTCCTACCTTCCAGCAATCTGAAAATGTCAATATATCTCCTCCTCCAAATCTTGCAGCGTAAACTCCTGGGCACCCCCTCCCACAGCTCTGCAAATGATACCAAAGTAGGTCTGCCCGACCCAGCGGAAGGGCCATCTTGCGCCCGTCCAACAACATGTCCCAAACGCGAGGTTCCAGATGACGATGACGACGAGGATGAAACGGACGAGGAAGAAGACTCAGACCTATGCCGCCGCCTCCGAGAATGCCTTCTCTTCGTCTTTGCCTTCCGCCCACCCCCAACCTGCACGCCCCTCAGTTCCGATCTGACCCCCCCTCCCGCATGAGACTCACCTGCCACCGCCACGTCGCCAGCATGCTCCTCCCCTTGCAGGACCTCCGCTGGCCGAATCCTCACATCCCTCTGCTGTGTCACACCACCATTCGCCACGCTGGCCTGAATCTGCTGCATTCCATCCGGAGCCGCTCCCGCCCCCCGGCTAGCTGCGACTAGCTGCACCGCCGCGCTCTGCCCAGCAGCCTGCGCCATTGATGTAGCCTGTGGAGAAACAGAAGGAAAAGAAGAGGGGGAAACAACAGGAGAACAGACCGGTTGCCAGGCCGCCAACCATTCGGCCCTCGAAGAGCCCTGTCCCCCTCCCAAGAAGCCACAGAACCGGGCCCCGCAACCCCTGTCAAGCCACCCGCCCAGCCTATCGGAACAGAAGGCCCTTGACCAAAGTTGTGAGCCCCACACCATGGCGTGGACCAGCCCTCCATCCGCCAACCCCCCCACCCCCCACCCCCCTAACCCCTGCCCCACCCAACCCTGCATGCCAGCCCCCCCAACACGGGCCCAGCACTCCCTTGTGATGCACCACCACCCTCCCCTTCACCAACCATCCCCTCACCCGCAACCCCATCTGCCAAATTTCCCATATCCTGTATACCACTTCCCCTCACCCGCTGCTCCGCAACGCCGACTCCATCCCCCCTGTGCCCCCACCTAGATAGACCATCTGTCCTCATCCTGGCTGGGGCCGCCCCTTTCCCCCTTCCAGCTCTAGCCCCATTACCGCGAACTATACCCCTGCCCCTAACACCATGAGCCACACCTATCCCAGAGCCGCTTCCTGCAGCCCCCCTAATGTTCCCTCCGGGCCCCCCCAACTGTAGATGCCGCCTGCCCCCTTCACCTGCCCGCCGCGGCCCGTCCCCCCCTACCAGACCCACGGATTCTGCCAAGCCGTCCCCGCTGCAAAGGCATCCCCTGCCACACAAAAACCAAAAAGGAAAGAAAATTTATTGCTTTCCCCCGCCCTGCCCTAAATAATGTGCCCACTTAAATATGCACACACCACGGCCCCAAAAATTCCCAAGACCTATACTGCCGCAAGGTAAATGAAACAGACCTCAACCTGCCTCCTGTGCAGCCCCGGCCAAATGTCCTTACACCTGCCGCCGACCAAACCTGGTTCAAAATGCTGCCGAAGCAGCCCCAGCAAAATCCCTGCACCTTCTTCTGCCCCAAGCGCCAGAGAGAGACGCAACATGCGCCTCTCCCATAACTCCCCAGGTCGGCGCCTACCATTGGCTCACCCGGCTGTCATTCACCAGCGAGCCAATGATTTTAAATAATGCTCCCCCCCTCCCAAAACATCCGCCCCCATGCGATGCCGCAAGCAGGGTCCCCGCGCCGGGCCTCCTGCCTGGTTACCGCCGGCCACCAGGACCCTGCCCCGCGGCCTCATCATTCTCCACATGGGCTTAATTTAGATCAAGATTTATCTGCTTTTTGGGATTTATCTTTTGCAGGCATCCTGGTGGTGTTGTAACAAGTAGATTATAGCTTTCATTCTCATGATAACATATTGTTTTAATTGGTACACAATAACTTTTGGTTCAATGTTTTACTGTTTTTATTCATTCATTTTTTAGGTTTATTGCCCCTAGTGTCAATATGAGTATCAGTAATAGCATCTATGTAAGTGCCAGCATTTGTTCATTTTTTAACGTTGGCCCTTTATAATTGGTTTACATAGTCTTGACATTCAGATTTTTTATTAGAACAAGTAATCATTAAATTTCATAAAAGGAGGTTTCTTATTGTTTTTTTTGTTTTTTATTTAGCGGTTCTTCTTTATCACTCTATCTCCCCTCTCTGGGTGTAAGGGGTTATAAAAGCCCACGGTGCATGTGTGGGCGTCTTCTTTGTTGATAGTTCACTTCTGTACAACGTTTGCCATCAGCAGTTCCGCTGTTACATATATGTTCAGGTTTTATACTTTTAATTGTTTTTATTGATTTGCTAGTATTTATGGTTCATCTCGCTGACACCGTTTTTTAGCTTTGGTGCTTTTTAACTGATTTTCTAATATTTTTGATGTTATTGGTGTAAGCGCCGCCAATCTTGGGTTTAGCGCCGTCCTTTACTTTTGCTTAATATAAGATCATCTCTTCGTTTTTTGGTTCTTTTTCAGAGAGCCAGCATTATTTATATTTTATATTTGACTTTTATTGGTTCATCGTCCTGTTAGTTTATTTATCTTTTTATTTCCCGCTAAAAGGGGTTCACTAAGCTATGGCGCATGTGTAGGCGTCTTTCTTGAGCAAGTTCATTGTGAACCTACTTTCGCCATCCATGGTTTCACAGTTCTTTTTCAGGTTTCGTTTTAATACTTTCATGAGGCTTTTAAGTTAATTTTGTATAGCTTTTGCTGCAGGTTGTCACCTTTTTAATATCATAATCATTTACATTTGTTTGTGTTTTTATACACTCTTGCGGTATCTCCTATACGGACCTTTAACTGCGGAACCACTGCGGGTATTATACACACAAAAAATATATAATGTTCATTAATTTTAAAGTTTTTGTCTACGAAGGTTTTATGTATCCCGGTATAAGGACGTCTCTTGTGAATTTGGATGCTTCGGTGGCTGTCGTCTTTATTAAAAATAGAGGTGATCTCCATTTAAATACAACATTGGCATACCGGTAGGTTTTTACACATTTTTTTCACTCTTTCACTCACCCTTGATGTTTTTTTATGTATTCATTTATTATTATTTTTTTAATGTTGTATTCTTTCAGATACAGTTCAAGCCATTTTTTCATCCATGTTTTACTTTTTTCATTTGGCTTTGGTCTCCCTAATTGAATTCACATCTATAGACATAATATATCCCATAGAGATCCTCATCACTGATTCACTCCTGGTTCTATGTTCCCTCATCCAATCAGTACTTTTTATGCATATTCATATATTGTCTGTTTTAGATATGATACATGTTTTATTGGTTAGGTAGTTGTTTATACATTTACCCCATTATTCTCATTCATCCTCCTCTGCTTGTGTTTGTTTTTAATTTGTTTTAGTGTGTATATTTAATTCCCATTTGAAGTTTTAGATATTTATATGGTAATTATGTTTATGTGTATATATACAGATATATATATGCTTTTTATGCATTTTTTATGTGATTTATATTTGTGTTTTTAATCAGTTCATTTATACATATGGTTATCATATTTGTTCTTTTAAATGTGATGCGATATATACATGTTATTTTAGGTGTTCCCAGTGTTCACAGATATGTTTTTTACTATTGTTTTACATTCACATTTTTTAGCATTGTGTTTTATTTATGTATTTATTTATAGTGAGCCTGTATAC